>JAZBQP010000045.1:0-105917 GCA_038407015.1 Ceratocystis ficicola | reverse complement strand
GTGGGTGGGGGCTTAAAGGGGCAGAATGCCCTCTGCTGGTCAACAGCGAGCGCCTTTCGTCAAAGACATAATTGCGATGACATGACCTAAGCCATGTTTTCTTTCTTGCGTTGATGCATTGAGTTTAGCATGATTCCTTCCCATAGATAGCCGGACAATCGGGGCTTGACACATGTGCAGTGTTGTGCTATCCCTTGGGCGATAGACCGAGAGCCACCCCTAGGAACTCTGCTCTATGTCACAGTCACGCAGTGCTAGAGCAGCACAAGCTTAGGCGCATAGCATGAGAGTCATATTTCTCAATGGAGGCATCATGTCTTGAGCTAGTGAAGATCGGATCATGATTTAGGTTTAAAGGGAGGGAAAGGGGTATGCCCAAGCTGCACAGTGCCTCTCCCACGCCTTTTTATCTTTATTTTTCGCCGTTTAATCGCGAGTTGCAAAAAAGGGAGGCAAACGGGCCTTTCCATTTGCGTCCGTCCTTCGAACCTTCATATCCAGGGCGGATACTTCATCTCACTGGGCCACCTTGAATGAGAGTCAAGTCTTCCTAGGGATACTGAAGGCCACTCAACACGATCTTCCTTGGGCACTTTGGGAATCAAGAGCGCCGCTTCTGAGTCTGCATTTGGTGGTGTTGGCGAAAGAGCCGGCAAACGAACTAGTGAGTCGTTCTTCAGTGTGGGGAAGTCAAGCTAGCTTGGGCTGGTTGCTATGAGGACGAGTCAAGTCATGAAGAAGGGGGGTGGGATGCTGCACATCTTGAACTCCTGCCCTCGCTCGCGTCTTTATCACGACAAAAGGGAAGATGGTCTCGTGTTGGGAGTTCCATTACAGAATGAGGGGGTTGGAGAAGGTCGAGGAGATAGTGGGCAAAGGCCAAAGGTTTTCTTTGGAAAGTCTCTAAGCGCGCTCGAAGATTGCAGAGAAAAAGGCCTAGCCTGCGAGGGACCGACTTTAAGCTTCATTACGAACCCGCACACTATTGAGTGTCAACCGCCGGGACGAGGAATCTAGATTTGCATGCCTCACAAGGCTTAGCCAAGGTTCAAAGGGCAAAGAGTGAGAAGACTTGTCGACGACAGTCTAAATTCCCTTTGTAGTCGCTATGCATTGCCCTCTAGGGCTCGGGAATGCCGAAATCAAACACGAAGCCTTGGTCTTTTCTTTTTCCGGAAAAGCTAATGACATGTCGTCTGAAAACACGGTCTTAATCATACCGGGACTCGAAAATAAGTGGGTACGTAGAAAACGCCGGACCAGGGTTATGTGATGGCCAGGGTTAATCATCGGCCCCACTTTGATCTTGAATCAACGGAACTGAGAGGTACGGGGTAGAGAGAAGGCTTGATTAGTGGATTATGGGCTGCGCGGCGTTGCTCGTAGGATTTTCGAAAAGCCGAGATCCCTCCCAAAAAAGCCCAAGACTTTTGGAAAAGCGTGTCGTGTGTGGCGTGGCAGTCCCTTCCTGGAAGTGATTGCAACGAATGGTTGAGGCCAGCTGACAGCATCCACATTAGGGAATGGAGGAGCGCGAGAATGGGGAAAGGAGTTGATGTATGGTAGTAGAAAGCATCCGTTCGGTTTATGTTGCTTTAATGGGTCTGTCCGATGGCATAGGCGCCAGAGTAGACTTTGAGTCGGTGGTAGATGAGTTGTGCCCCTGGCTCAGTGTCTTTGTGTCACAATGCGATCATGCAACCAAAGCTTCAAGGCTAAGACAAACACAGCTGCGGCTAGCTGGGCCGCTTCCATGTCACAATGTACTCGAGACGCTGGTAGAGATGGATAAAGAAACCTGCACATCAACCCAAGTACAAGGGCTCCTGCTCAGAGTGTATCTGGGCTCTTGTTGTAGTTGCAGCACCAGAGCTGCGCAAGGCTGTAGCGAGATTTGGCGGATCGGTGTCGAGAGTTGCTGGTCCATGTGTAGAGCGGTCCTGATGTCCGAGGAGTCCTCTCTATTATGAGCAGTTCCACATGTTCAGCGGCCCGTAAAGTGGGACTAGCTGTGCAACTTTGAATGGGCGCTTCCTATTGGACGACTGGAACTTGTCTCATTGCTGTGAAAGAAAGAAAAGAAAAGAAAAGTGGAGCAGAAGAAAAAACACGGAGAAAAGAGAATAGCGGGTGAACGACAAACAAGAAAGCAGGAGAAAATCCACTTTGGTGGGGAGATAAGATAAAGAAGGATGGAGAAGGAAGCAAAAAATCCGGGAACTCCAAACGGCAAAGATGGCAGGAAGCCAAAGGAAGGTCAAGATTCGAGAACGGCGGACTGAACTGGAGAGTCGCCTTCTTGGTTTTCTCTGCTGCCTTCAGTTTTCTTGGTTGCTTGCTTGCATTCATTGATTTTCTTTTTTTTTTTCTTGTTGCTTTTTCTTGCCTCCTGTTGGGTGAGAGGAATAGGAAGTCGCCCCGTCGCGTGGTACTTGCTCTACTTGTTCCACTTCGTTTTCTCCATTTTTTTCTTGCAAAAGGCCTCCCTCCCTTTTGTAGGCAGGCTAAGAAATCGAAAAGAGAAGGCGCAGCTGTGACGACAACTTGATTGGGAAGGATAAGGAGAGGCCAAATCGGTTAATTTCAACCTTTGTCTTCGTATCGACTAACCTTGCGACTTGTTCATCTTCAACACCATCAAACTCCTTTTCACTTTCTTCGATAGACGTGAGGACGCAAGCACAAGCTCGTCTTCGACTCTCCAATTTAAACGACGAAGCAGAGACTACAAGGACCGGCGATTTCCCTGCTTGGCTTGCTCCCATCACGCAATCTGAAAAAAAAAAAAGGACCACGGTCCCAAAGTGATACTGCCTTATCGGGCGAGGCTAACTAACCGATAAAGAAATAGACGGAAGGTACAGACAGCTACAGCTGCCCGTTGATTTTCGATTCTTGCGGGCAACTACCTACCTACTTTCATCTCATCTCATCCTTCTCTTTATCTCCCCCTTTTCCACTCCTCTTTTCCTTCTCCTTTCATTTCTCTCTTCTTTCACACGCACAGACCAGTGACCTCATTCATCAATCTTGCATCGGCTGTTCTCTTGTGCGACGTCGCTCAGCCTCCAGCCGTGAGACGACGAGTGGCATATGAGGCGCCACGAGTCCAGCATCAGGTTTTGCTGTGCTGCGCTTGAGCTCACGTGAGCCGGGGGTCTAAAACAGACGAGACATAAATCTTCATCCCTGCTTACAATACGGGACGTTAGAACTTGACAAGGTCGACGACAGTATGGATGCCTCTCAGCAATCGGCGGCGTCTGCCTCTGGCCAACCTGTGATTACTACGGTGACGTTACCATCTGGGACGCCATCTACGGGCCCCGGAGGCCCCGAGCTAGGCCCGGGCATGGCCGTGGCTTCTGGGACTAGCCCTGATCACATGCGGGCAACAGCTGGCGCAAACGCAAGCGGCAGTGGCATTGGAAACACGGCGAACG
Organism: Ceratocystis ficicola; assembly: GCA_038407015.1. Classification (NCBI taxonomy): domain Eukaryota; kingdom Fungi; phylum Ascomycota; class Sordariomycetes; order Microascales; family Ceratocystidaceae; genus Ceratocystis; species Ceratocystis ficicola. The sequence goes on along the minus strand of JAZBQP010000045.1, from coordinate 102,474 downwards.
GTGGCCCCGTGACCGCTAGCACAGGATATCTACGAGGAGGGGTTAGTGTCAATGGCGGCGTGCCTAAACGTCGGCCTCGCAGAGTCGATGAGCGTGACCGCAAACGGGCGGTGAGAGCGTGAGTTTTGGTGCGCCAATCTAGTGGCAACAATGTCCCAGATGCTAACAAAAATTCCAGATGTGATGAATGTCGCCGCCAAAAGGAAAAGTGCGAAGGTGGGATTCCCTGCCAGCGTTGTGCGCGGCTTAATCGATCTTGTGGATTCACTGGCCAGCCCTCACGCGACGTGGATTATACTGCTAGCCGCAATGTGTCTCGCGAGCCTACAGAAACGGTGCAGAGACTGCGTTACATGGAAAAACTGCTCACACACTTTACGGGACGGTCGAACCTGGATGCGACGACTCTCAAGAATTTGGCTGACGCTGTTGATCGACAACGGGGAGAGGCCAGATTGGGCCAAGATACCGGCGGGGCTGCCGATGATGGATCGCAGAGTTCAGAACATCTCGGTGTTGATGCTGAGAATTTTACAGTGCAGCCACTTGAGAGCAACATAGCACGTGAGTATCAATTGGTGTACACTATATGCGTCTAGGCCATGATGTTGACTCGTTGACGGACAGACTACTCGGGCGAATTCTCACACTGGAATTTTTCCATGCGCATTAAACAGTGGATCGAGAACTGCAACAAGGAATCTCGTGGAGGTGAGCAGCCGGCCGATCCTTTGACGTTTAAGGAATATTACCGGGCTGAGGAGCTGCAGTCGCCATCTAACACTGTTATGTCTCTTTCGTCACTGCCGCCGCCATACATCACGGGGTATCTTGTTGATGCTTTCTTCAAACACGCAGAAAGCAACTATTTTTTTGTCGAGCGCTCTTGGCTCATGGAGAAAATTAACCTGGCCTACGAGAATCCCGGCGTCTTCACCCACCGCGATGTCGGCACTGTGGGCATGATTCTCATAATCCTTGCTATTGGCACACAGTATGCCTATTTAGACAATGAGGGCGAAAGACTCACTCGGTTGGGGCAAAGTATGCATCCGTCCGAGGGCTCACCGTACGAAGAAGATGCTGTTGGCGTGATGTTTTATCAAAGAGCGTGCATGCTGGTGCCGGACATCATCACCATCGCATCACTGGAAAGTGTTCAGGCATGCTTGCTCATTGGCCTGTACACACTTCCATTGGATGCATCAGGCCTGTCCTACATCTACCTCAATCTGGCTCTCAAGTTGGCTATTCAGAATGGGATGCACCGCAACTACTCAACGAACGCATGGCCGGCGGTTATTCGTGAAACTCGGAACCGTGTATATTGGACAGCCCATGCTATTGAGAGGAGAGTTGGAATATTCCACGGAAGGCCCTTGTCCATTGCGCCCTCAGAGGTTGATGCCGCTTTGCCTTCATTGGATCCGTCCGTGTGGCCGGTCGATCTGCCGGCGAATACAGCACACATGCTGGCTACACTTCAGCTAAACAAGACCCTTACCAAGGTTTGTCGGGAAATGTGAGCTACCTCCTTGCCCCTCTTTTCGCCAAGAGTCATTCTCGTCAGCCTCAAACTAACACACAGCTTTTAGTCAATTACTTAAAACTGGAACTCGGCAGGAAGCCGCCGAGGTATTTAATCGTCTTATTGAAACTAAGAACGACCTGCACAAATGGTGGGATATTCTACCAACAAACAAGTTCAACAAGGACTTTTCTGGTGCTATCCCATTCACGCGGTCAGATGCTCATTTACGTCTTGAGTATTGCCTTTTGCGCATGTACGCTGGCCGGCCGTTTGTCTTTCCCCGCGGTCTTGGGAGGTATAATAATGTCGCCGCCACAGAGGCTAGTCCCTCGACGTCGGGTGCAACGCCGACTAGTTCAGCATCTACCTCCAAGACACACCCACGGGCTTTGCTTGTTACAGATTGCATAGAGGCTGCTCTGGGGATTATTGAGACGTGCAAGGCCCTCGACAAGACAATTGGCCTTGCTCGTGCATCATATACCGAGTTCAGTGCGTGTCGCGCCGCCTTGCTGGTGATTGTCACCCAGTGTCTACAAAAGCGCACAGATAGATTACGTGATGCCCTTCGCGAGGGCATGGTCATGATCAAGTCCATGGCAGCTTGGGGCGAATCTGCACGTTCCGAGGTCTCGCTACTTGAAGTATTCGAGTGTGCTGTGGACAAACTTGATGCTGCCGCATCAGGAAACGGTAGTGGGGTAGGGTCCAACGGTGCTATGACTGACGAGGAGAGTGGATACGAGCGGTTCAAGAAATGGCAAATGCTTTGGAAGCAGCCGTCGTCGGGCGCCCCTACTACGACAGCCTCTGCCATGGGCGGCGGAGGACCCGAGAGCACGCGTATGGAAGACGATGACGGGGATAGCATCGCGCTATCTACAGCAACTGGAGCTGGCCACCCGGAACCCAATGGCCCGCCTCATGGAATGCCCACAGGTGTTGGCGGCGGCGGGGTCGGCGGTCCTATACCGCCACACCCATTGGAATTTTGGCGTGGCGCTTTGACCCGGCAAGAGCCGGCTTCGACGGCAATGCAAATGCCGTCGACGTTTTTCGGGACAGACGAGACCTTTGCCTCGTTTCAGCAGACGCTGGATGAGTATTCTATGTCTATGCAGGCTGGGTTCAGTCCGCTGATGGACGGGGCAGGTCAGACGCCGGGTAGTGGGCTGGGAGGGAATGTATGGATGAACATGTAGGAGAGATGAGCATAGCACTTTTTGTTTACTACCTTGATTGGAAAGGGTGTGCAGATTCGGCTGATATACTGACATAGTAATGCGCGTGTCTTATAAGAAATCTTAATTTGTTTTCTCAGCTCCAGCATTTCTCTCATAGTGTAGAAACGACGGCCGAAATGAAGCAGCGATGTTAGGCTGGAGGCTGTCAGCTTCTAGTGTTACCTGCTTTCGTGAGTTTTGGCTGCCGAGATGGAACATCTGACTGCCACAAGATGTGCATGTCGTGAGAACTGCAGGGCTAGAGCTGGGATACTGGAGGCTGTTAGAACATTGGTGTGGTTGAATGTGGACTGGTTTTCATCGGGGGTTCCTAGTCACGATAGATGAGGGTATCGCTTCTCGGGGGTAGGGTTTGAAGGCGCCGAACGTGGTCAATCAGATTTAGACAGAGGGGGATATGAAGGCTGCGCCTATGTGTCACGAGCAAATGCCTCCAACTTGGAGGCGTGAATTGTTGTGCTGCCATTTTGAAACGGCCGCGTTCCACCGCATTCATTATGGACGACGACTCTTGAAAGCCTCTAAACATCTCTTAGAACAAATACTGTTGTGGGACGAACTGCATCAATGGTGGATGTCTGGCTCGCTCTCCTGGCTTGCTGCCTAATAAGCTTGAGAAGCCCAATCTTGAACGTGGGCTCTGCAGTCTACCGGATCCTTGTACATTGCTATTTCCGGGCTTAATATTGCTGATGTGAAATTCGTCCAAGACTATTGCTTGAAGCTGTTGTGAATGGACAAACAGATGGATGCTGGCCTCTAGTCGGCACGGCACACCTTGAGCAACCCTAGTGCATCACGTGCTGCATCAGACACAGTAAAACGGCATCACACCAGTACGTTTTGGAGAGAGTGCAAGGTCGTGTAGAACTTTAATGAAACCTCAGTTACTATAGTGCAACCGGACGCACAGTTCCACAAATAGAACTTCGTCGACTCCGTTTACATGACTGCTTCCTCTGCGCCATCCCGTACCACTTACGCTACCAATATTGTTAATACCATTGTTTCCACGCAAGAGCGAGTCTTGCCTAGATGTAATGGAGCCAGGCTGCATTCTCCGCGATTGCACCCTTTCCGAGACTGTGTGTGATTCATTGCAGTCGTAAGCTTTGCTCTCATTAAACACAGCTCAGGCCATCGAGTTCATGGCCAACGAAGCGAAGCCGGTCTTGTCATTTGCTCTCCGTTCTCGCGTGATACTATGGCAAGAAATCCTTATCTTTGCGCATACCAGAGTCAGAGATTGTCTCCACCATGAATCACAGCCTTTTCCGTCATCGCGCCGGTCAATGGCACATGTCGACTTTGCAACATTGCCTGACACCCAACAGCATCTTGAGTTTTGATCACAAGACAAAAGCATGCAATAGATTGAACTTCTTTGACCTACATAGGGGTGGTGGAGGGACACCGGGCCGGTGGCATGCTAGTAAGCAGCAAGCAAGGCAAGTCAGTCTCCCTCACTCCTCCGGGACCGGAATTGGTGAATCCGGCTGCAGTGTCTATTCCTCCTTTTCCTCGTCGGGAGGAAACCCAGTTGTTTGGGGGAGCGCTGTAAGCTGTGGCCAGTGAGAAGATCAAGCATAGGTACAGCTTCATGCGAGCTACGACGAGAGCAAATGCCACAACTTGGTCTTTGCAGAGGCAATGTGTGTAGACCCTAATAAATATTGTTTTTAGGGTCCGCATGATGCACTATGACGTATTGGGCGTCTAGATGAAGGCGCTCCCGAAGTCTTGAAACTAAAATAAAATTTCTCCATTTTGTTGTCGTATATAAAACCAAGAGTTTCAACCATCATTGAAGTAGGCGATAACAAAAGTCGCTGTCATATCGCGCGTATATCCCAAGCAAATAAAACAAAAACAAACAAACAAACACCGAGCTAGATAGGAATGGACGAAGCACCGACTTGAGACCTAGGACAAAGCTGCATGCAAAAGCAAAAAAGAACAAAGATGAAAAGGGCAAATGAGCGGGGAAAGAAAGTGACCAAGACAAACTCGCAGCTTACAGCTCGGATAGCGCCTTGTCCAGCGCGCCGACCAGCAGAGGGATGTGCTCCTCGGTGAAGATCAGCATGGGCCGCAGGCGAATAGTCGACTTTCCGCAGCTGCCAATGGTGACGCCAAGCTTGCGCATAGAGGCGATCAGCTTGGCGGGATCGGTGGTGTCGAAGGCAATGTAAGTGCCGCGGTTCTTGCCGCGCAGGTTAGAAACCTTGCCGCCAGGGTACTTGAGGGCAAGCTTCTCAATCTCGGCGTAGAGCAGATCACCGACACGTGCGGTCTGGGCGACCAAACCGTTGGCCTGGATCTCCTCAATAATAGCCTTGGAGACCAGCACGCGTGCCAAGTCGCCGATCCAAGTGTTGAACTGGCGGTATGCCTTGTCAGGGATTAGCAGCTCGTCGCCAAAGAAGTAACCGGCGGTTTGGGCCTTCTTGGAGAAGGTCACTAGGTCGGGTGGCGAGGTCAGGTTCCAATGCTCGTGGGCCCAGAATTTTCCAGTGGAGCCAAAGCCTAGGCAGGATACAGTGTTAGTACAAGAGGCTAGTGTGTTCATGGGAGTATGGGGCAAAGAAAAAAAAAAGAAGACTTACCAGTCTGAACCTCGTCAACAATCAGAGCAACGCCGTGCTTCTTAGTTAGGTCACGTAGACCCTGAAAGAAATCAGCAGAAGCATGGTTATCGCCACCCTCTGACTGGATGGGCTCGACAATCACCGCAGTGACGGGAGACACCCAGGTCTTGATCAGCCCCTCAACAGCATCCAGGCACCGCTGCTCCTCCGCCTTGTTCTCCTCCACATGAGCCTCGAGGGGATACTTGAGCGCAGGGAATGGGGCCTTAGGCCAGTTGAAGGCAGGAATGTCCAGCTTGTGCACAGCCTTGGAGCGGGTAGTCGACAGTGAGCCGAAGCCACGGCCGTGGAATGAGTTCTCAAACGACATGATGGCCAGCTCGGGAGAGCCCGGCTTGGCGTTGTTTAGGCACGATGAGGACTCCTCGTCAGTCCACTCGACGCCCAGACCACGCTTACGACGCATGTATAGCATCATGGCAGCCTTGAATGCCAGCTCGTTGGCCTCAGAGCCAGACTGGGCGGTGAAAATGTACTTGAGGCCCGGGGGAGCGGCCTTCATCAGGCCGTTCTTCAAAGCGTCATTCCATGCCAGTGAAGGGAAGTTGCCGGTGGCAGGGCGGTTGACCAGGGCTGAGACCATGGTGGGGGAGGAGGCAGCGGCGATTAGGCGCTTGTTGTTGTAGCCGACAGGAATGGAAGCAATCTGGGAGTAGCTGCCAGGGAGGACTCGTCAGCAGGGGAAGAGCAATAGAGAGCGTCCGGGTCGGAAAAAGCTATGTTAAAACTTAAAACCATGCAGTCCTCAGCTTTACTTACACATCTAGGAAGCGGTTTCCGTCAACATCAACCAAGTAATTGCCCTCAGACTTGTCGTAGTCGGCGACAATTTGCACAGCACGGGCATCAAAGACTTCGCCTAGAGCCTGGATAGCAGCCTGGGTCTGGGGGCCAGGCACAGCGGTAGAGACGGAAGGCTCAAGGACAGACATGGCGAAGGGAGATGTAGAGAAATGCAAAGGAGGAGAAATCGGACAAAGACAATCACAGGAAGGGTGTGGAGGGCGACAAAGAAAAGAAGAGCGACGAGGAAAGTAGGGAAGAAGATGTTCGAATTTCAAGACAGCATGGGGTTTTGGGCTATATATACTCGCGACAAGTTCAGTTGGTAGTTGCCAGATTAAATAGTGGCATGAGTGCCCAGCACCGAAGGGGTAACTGCCTCTTCTATCTATGTTCCTGTTTCCCCCTTCCCGTTTGGGAAGCTCTTCTATTCACCCTGATATCAGGGACCTCCGAGAAAGCGCTCTAGTGGCAACGGAGTTTGGCCAAGCGGTTTTCCTATTCCCTTTTTATTCTGCTATCTTACCGGAATCTGGCACAGCTTTTAACGGCAAAGCGAAGCATGCGACTATTCAAGCTAAAGCTCACCCAATCACGTCAGGCTTATTTTTGTGCACATGAATTCGTGTGGTTATGTGTGTGTTTATTCTCACTACAAGGCCGGGAACCAGCTCCGGCAGGGCCTCATCCTCTACCTCACAAATCTAGTGAACCATGTTGTAGCGTCCGATCTCACGACTGTACTCCTAAGGAAGTTTGGCGCCGACAAGAAAAATGGAGCGCTGACACCGGACCGGCCAAGAGCAAGCTGTGATTGGCTGGGGGGTAGTGGGGCCTTTATCTGCGGGCTTGGGGGGGAATTATGGACAGAAACAGAGTTGGCTGACTGCTGGTGGGAAGGTGGAAAGTGGGGGGGGGGGGGGGGGTTTCTCCGATAAGCTAGACGATAAGACGAAGTTGCGAGCTACGGCATTGAGTTCGCAGCTAACGAACTGTCTGGTTCTTTTCCAGGGGAAAAGAACACCAGGTGGGAAGGAGGCGGAAGGCTACCTATCTAAAGGAGGACGGAAAAGAAGGCTGCACAAGGAAAAAGTCACAAGACAAGCTAGGGCGGTACAAAGGGGCTCGAAAGAGGAAACTACGGTAGCGGCGGAATAATGGGAGCAAAAGGGTATTTGATCAAAAAAGGAAGGAGGGGGCAACCAAACCGTTGAGATCTGTATAAAGTCTCTCGTTGGGAACGCCGATGGGAACTCCGCATTCTAGCTCAAAGCGAGCGATAAATCCGTAAGCAAAACGAAGCCGTCGTATATTTGCCTTTGTCTCGGAACTCTAACTGCCATTTCTTTCTCCTTTTTTTTCTGCGCAAAAAGTAGTAATTTCTTTTCCTTGCTTTAACAAATCTATACATTTCCCTTCGTTTTTTCGTAAAAACAGAAACTCACTATGAAGTTCGAGGTACGATGACGTAATCGGAGAATGAAGCTCACAACAGGCAATAACCACAACGCAGACATATTAACTCATGTGATAGCTTAAAGATGCTTCGCTGCTGAAGACAAAGTGCTACGTCAACGGCGAATGGGTCGGAGCTGCCAGTGGTCTGGAGTTTGACATCGAGAGTGAGTCCTCTCTACTTGTCCTTTGAATAGGGCTATTACTAACAGTCCGCCCCCTCTCCCCCGGCCAAAAGACCCCTCCACTGCCAAGATTGTCGCGCAGTGCCCCGACTTTGATGAGGCTGACACTACCCTGGCCATCAAGGCCGCCGCTGCTGCTTTTCCCACGTTCAAGAAGACCTCAGCCCGGTCGCGTGCTCGCCTGCTGCGCAAGTGGTATGACTTGATGATCGAGAACCACGAGGATCTTGCCCAGCTCATCACTGTTGAAAATGGCAAGACTCTGGCAGACTCGCGTACTGAGGTGACTTATGCTGCCAACTTCCTCGAGTGGTTTAGCGAGGAGGCTCCCCGAATTTACGGCGACACCATGGAGGCCAGCAACCCCTCAGCACGCATGATTACAACCCGCCAGCCCATTGGCGTGTGTGGCTTAATTGCTCCGTGGAACTTCCCCGCGGCGATGATCACGCGCAAGGCCGGGCCGGCTCTAGCTGCCGGTTGCACACTGGTAATCAAGACACCTGGAGAGGCACCGCTTACTGCGCTGGCACTGGCCGAACTCGCTCATCGTGCAGGCTTCCCTGCCGGCGTCATCAACTTTGTAACCACGCTCAAGCACACACCAGCCGTTGGCAAAATCTTGTGCACACATCCCACGATCAAGAAGGTGTCGTTTACCGGCTCTACTCCAGTTGGTAAGCTGCTGATGGGCCAGGCGGCCTCGACCCTCAAGAAGCTATCGTTTGAGTTGGGAGGCAACGCGCCGTTTATCGTATTTGAAGACGCGGATCTGGACAAGGCTGTTGCCGCGCTAGTCGGCTGCAAGTTCCGTGTGTCGGGACAGACGTGTGTTTGTGCCAATCGGATCTTCGTGCACAAGGACGTGCACGACGTGTTTGTCAAAAAGCTAGCCAGTGCAATTGAGCCATTTGTGGTGGGAGACGGATTTAACCCCACCAGCACGCACGGCCCTGTGATTCACGGCCGAGCCATCGCCAAGGTCCGCGAGCATATTGAGGACGCCGTTCGACAGGGTGCTACGATTGCCGCCGGCGGTAAGGCGCTGCCTGAGCTCGGTCCGTATTTCCACCAGCCAACCATCCTCACGGGCATGAAGGCTGGCATGAAGGTCTGCTCGGAGGAAACTTTTGGCCCGCTGGCATCCATCTTTCAGTTTGAGACTGAGGACGAGGTTCTGGCTCTCGCTAACGAAGTCGACGTTGGCCTAGCAGGCTACTTCTTCAGTCGTGATGCATCTCGTTGTTGGCGTGTGGCCGAGGCCCTGGAGGTTGGTATGGTTGGAGTGAACAGTGGATCGGTCAGTGATGTGGCCGGGCCGTTTGGCGGGGTAAAGGAGAGTGGCTTCGGGCGAGAGGGTAGCAAGTACGGCATTGACGAATACCTGACTACCAAGATGATGATGATTGGAATCTAGACAGGGGTATGCTGAAAAGATAAAAGGCTGCGTGTGTTTAGGGTTTTATATTCTAGGGTTTAATGTAATAGTTTTCTCGTTGCTGGATGCTAATTGGGTCCTTTTGTGTCGGGTGGGCGGAGGAGGAGGGGGGTTTGTGCTACGTGAAGGTGACGGACAAAATCTACTTAGGAGCTTGACTGGTGGTGTGATTCTTTTCTTGTGTGTGTCTCACAGCGTTCAACGAGCCCACGGGACGATTGCAAGAAGGACACGAGAAGTTGTGTGGTGGGGATGTAGGATGGCGATGAAGCGACGGGCCGTGATGGCTTGGTGTGGGTTAATGGATTAGGGTTTTGCACACCCTCGCTGGCCTGTGTTTCTCCACCATTTTAACCCATGCCCATGACGAAAGTTTGTGTTTTGACACATTTGTTTGTGTTGACTTGCTTGCGGGTGGGTGAAGAAAACCTGTGACATTTGGTGAAGGATGGTTGAGGGCGAGACAAGGGAGCAGCAAGTGGAAGCAAGCGAATATAGGCTAGCAACGGCAACTTGGCTCGAGTGAATACTACTTCTACAATATTATACAAAGGAAAGCCGAGCCTGGAGACATGGCACGGCAGGAAAACGACGAAATAAAAACTAGCGCAGAAGAGGGGAAAAAAGACCGATAGGAAGGGCGAAGAAAGGAACAAGAAGGAGGGGAAGGGGCGGGAGGCTGTTCGCGAAGACACATAACATAATATCTTTAGAATAAGAAGACCACGAGAAGAGGGGAAGGGAAGAAAGAACAAGATCGAAGGCTGAAGAACCGAGATCCGTGAAAGAGGAGAAAGTAACAACGAACAAGCCAACGGCAAATAACAAGCACGCATAAAACGGGCCAATTCACAAGCTGGTTGGGCATAGATGCATATTCGATACTGTGGAGAGGGGGAGTGGTAGAGAGGAAGAATCAACGGACACTGAGAAGGGGATTCCAGAGGCAAAAGGCCTGAAGAGGAGATGAAGAGGAGGGGAGGGGAACGCGAGAGGCGAAGGCGAAAATCCGTGCTTGCTGGGGAGGGGGGAAGATGCGAGATGCACGACGCACTTTTGGCTACTGATAAAATCTGGTATGCAGCTATGTGCTGGCTCTTTAGCCTGGGTCTGGATGGCTCTTTGGCTTGGGTCTGGCTTGCTCTTGTGGCTGGGCTGGGCTGGGCTGGGCTAGGCTTGAGAAGGGAAGTCTGGAGGACTTGGCTCTGTCTGCTGGGATGTTTGGTGACGAGGAGACTTTTGTTTATCTCTGATTTTTTCCCTGCACCTTTTTTTCATAATATCTCTACTAACCAGTTCTCTTGTGACGGTAATACGTTCCTCCCGAGCAGCAGTTTAATAATAAATTAATTAGTCTCGTATATTTTATATTTTTTTTTTCTATTTTCTGGGACGTACAAAAATGCCCCAAGTTCTCTTTCTGACCTAATTCTCTTTTTCTTTCTTCTCTTTCTCTTCCTCCTCCCCAAGAACAAAGATTGGCAGCGCTCTGCCTCTTCTTTTTGTTGCTCTCCTCCGTTCTCCCCTTTCCCCTTCTCCCTCCAACACAAGCCATATATCAGGCTTCTTGAGAGGGAGTTTGCCTTTTCTTCGTTTCTCGTTGCCTTGGGCAAGCTAAAACGCCCCCAAGCAGCAGCAGCAGCAGAGGCTGTGCCCCCACCCCGAGTCAACAGGACCTGAACGGCCAGCCCAGTTCCTCTACTCTCGCTCGTTGCTCATCAGCGATCGGGGTTGAGATCTGCTGGACCGGCTAGGGTTTGGGGGTTAGACGGGTCATCAGGGTACAACAAGGTAAGTTCCACACAATGACGACTCTTTCCACCGTGACTTCCCTGCTGCTTGTTGCCGTTCTTGCCTTCTGTCTTCCCCTCCAAGAATAACTGTTGTTTTTTTGCCGTTTTTTTCTGCCTCTTGCCCATTGAATTGGATGGCCTTTGGTCTTGGCATTGAGACTCACCGCTTTTGCATGGGTGGGTCTCTAAGCCTTTGTTCATGTTCCTGGATTGCAAACTCTTATAAGCTTAGAAGCTAGCTGAGGCACTGCTACCACTAGCTTTCCGGCTCACTAGGACTGACTTTCGTTGCCCGGGTTATTGCTTTCAAATCCTGCTTGTCTCTTGCCTCCTTTTCTGTCTGTCTATCTGTCTCTGTCTGCCTGCCTGCCTGCCTGCCTCAAGCCTCTGTTTATTTCTTGCCCTCTTGTGTCTGTGGTAGACCAAAACTATCTACACGCTTGATCATGTGATTTTGCCCACCCTTTCCTGTCATCTCCTTTGTCAAGCCCCTCAAGGGTCTCTCACCGCCTTTGCAATTTCCTGTTTAGGGCCTTCATTGCAATTGGATCTCGATTTGACAGCTCATCACGATCTCTCCTCTTCGCCATCTATTTTGCCATCTTTCTTAAGCCACTGCATCCAAAAATCCTTTTCTATTGCCTCCTTTTTCTTCCCTTTTTGTTACTTTCCTCATCTTCTCTAGTCTTGGCCCCTAATCCTTATCTGGCGTTCATAATAACTTCCACCCGAAAATTAACACTATAAATTCCTCTATTTGTCTTTTCTTATTAGCTGATCTGACACGTTGCCTTCTAGTCCTTTTCCTGTTATCGCAACGAAGCCTGCCTATACATCAATTCTCACGACAACTGCCGTGTTTTTCTTCCCTTTTTCTTTTCCCTTTCCTCTACACCGACAAAGCCACATTTATTTTTCCTAGCGATTCTTTGCCAACAGTCAATTCTATCAACAATGTCTCGCATTCAGATACCTGTCGAGTTGTTGACCTCGCGTCTTGGTCTTACCGAGCGCCTGGCTTCGTTCCGCAGTGGCCCGCTGACCAACCGCTTCTCCAATATGCGCCCCGTATCAGAGTTCTTTGATATCAAGCGGTTCTCTAAGCCCGCCCACTTTGGCGAGGTCCAGTCCCGTGTCAACTACAACCTGGGTCACTTCAGCACCAATTATCTCATCTGTTTCATTCTCTTGTCCCTCTACGCCCTTCTGACCAACTGGCTCTTGATGTTTGACATCTTCCTGGTTGTGGGCGGCTTATGGGGCATCGGTAAACTCGAAGGCCGCGATTTAGAAATTGGCACTTTCCAGGCCACTACTTCGCAGCTTTACACCACTCTGCTGTGCGTGTCGGTTCCGCTGGGCTTGATTGCCTCGCCTTTCTCGACGCTGCTCTGGCTCATTGGTGCTTCTGGCGTGGTCATTTTCGGCCACGCTTCTTTCATGGAAAAGCCGATCGATGAGGCTTTTTCCGGGGAGGCGGTCTAGGTGGTCGGCCGCGAGCTCCCAAAAGTGCGCCCCTATCGGGAAGACCATCAAGACGCGGGCCAAGGCGCATGGGAGACATGTCCACAAGGCCCGGGTCGGGGGACGACGAGGCGACGAGGTCCAGGCAGGGCCTTGCTTCGGGCTCGGTCGCAGGGACGCGTGCGACATCACGTGGCCGCGTTGTGGAGGAAATAGAATCTGGTGATGAGGAGGGTGGCCAAGGCACTCTGGCTAGGCGCTCTGATGTCCTTGGCCTTGCCTATGGAGACGACAGTGGCCTATATGATTCTTACGACGAAGATTACTCGGAGGATGACCTTGATCCTGACATGACTCAAGAAGAACGGGATGAAATTTTGGTGGAGTCTGCTATGCGCAGAATTCAAGATGCTCAGGAACGTGGTTCGTCTGACGTCCACCTGTCTAGCAAGGAGCTGGCTGCCCTGGAACGCCACAAGAAACGAATGGAGGAGGAGCGCGTGCGCAGAAGAGCCCGCCGCCGTGAGCGTGAACAACAACGTGTTGCTGTTCCCATTTCACAGCTCTCTTTTGACTTTGCCTCGCGCTCTAGCGCCAGCTCTCCAGAGCCTTCTGAATACAGCTCCAGATCAGGGAGCTCTACACACCCACCTAACTCAGCATCTATGAGAAAGCGCACAGGCACCCAACGCCAGTCGAGTGTGGGTGCACGGGACCGTGAAGCTTATGAGCAGTCTAGAACCACGGCCTCATCCCGCTCCAAGACCGCCACTGTAGGCTCTATCAAGGACATGCGCCCGGTGACACCGGGTTCTATCGCTGCCAACGCCACGCCGCCAGCTTCTGCACGCAATAGCCCTAACTCGGCTGACAACGACGAACGGTCTACGCGCAGAAAGACTCGGTCGTCAACAGGTGCCAACAACACTCAGGAGTCTTCGAGGCGGCATCGCTAGGTGTATCTACTTTTGAAGTAATTACTGAGTGGTTGTTGGAATGGATGCTGAGGGAAGGAGGGGCTATTATATTAACCTATGCTTTTTGTAGTCTCCTGAGGAGAGCTGTCTTTTTCTGCTGTATCTTGGTGGTTGTATCAGGAGAACATTGTTGTGCTTCTTTGTCTTGGCCTGTGCTGTGTATTACAATAAACAGTAGCGTCTTATCTGTGGGCCAGTCATGCGCTTTTTTTCCTTTTTCTTCTTGCCGTGACGCTGATGATCTCATGAGCCGTAGACATGCACATCTGTTGAGCTAAACATGTTGGTGAGTGGGATTGTTATGTTTTACACAGCAGTGCTACTGATGAAACACGACGATTTTGTTCCCGAAGTAGGTGGCCAATATGTGTACAAGACTCTGCCTGGTGCTGCTTATACACATGGTGTGGTGTGTCGGAAGTCGGATCCATGCAATAAACTGCTGTACGCAAGTGTGCATGCGTTGATTTTCAATGCGGCGATCTATCTCGATTGCGGGTATTTTCATCGCTGGTCTGGCGGCATGGGTCACGTCAAAATGTTGTGTAACGGAATTTCCGAGTGTTCCGGGCCGAGGGAAGATCTATCCTGATGTTGGACACATGAGCAGCACTTATGCCTTGCAACAAACTCTACGTCTACGGGTTGATGAAGTAGGGGAAATTAGCTTGTGATGGAATTTACTAAACTCGGATTAATGATAGAGTACACATCATAGATCGACAGGCGAGCTGGTCTGGGGATGTCAAGTCTCCGCTGTTCTTGACCTTCATTGACGGGGCCTGCTCTATTGCGATCGAAACCTTGGGAATACTGTCTTGCGATTGTTTGACTGGCGGAAGTCTTGTTTCTGAGTCTGGGAGAAGTCAAGGCACTGTAAAAAAAAACAAAAGGAAGCCTTGATCTCGGGCTCGGTATCCCTGAACCTCGCCTTGCCCTGAAAAGAACCCATCAGGCGTGGCGCTTACTACAGTTGGTTGTCATTGTCAAGATGACGGTGCCGTATAGAAGCGAAACGGAGCTGGATCATGCCGCCAGCATACCACTGGAGGAGAGAGTGACGATAAGACTTGCTGAATATCCGAACTTTGGCAGAAATACTTGATGGCATGAGTAGGTAGATGGCTTACAAGACCGAGATTACGTGGCCGGCTTCTACAGTGCCGCGATGTAGCATGTGATACTCGCTGGTTAATCTCATGATAAGTTTGTTTGTAGTGGCCACACCGGCTACAAGAAGCTTTATGCTATGTTTTGTATCGTGCATGATGTTTCTGGGATCCATACTTTTACTTTGGCTGTCAGAGTACCCTGGATTTCCTGTTGGGTCATCGTCGTAGTAAACAAGGTCCTTACGATACTTGTCTCTTTTTTCTCTGCGGCCATAACATGCTGTGGCCCCAGACCCGACAGACCTCTGGTAACGAGCCCTTGCCAATGGCGAGTATTGATCGAGCGAGCATATCGCCTCTCCAAGGCAGAAGAGTTACCTTCCCGCAACTCTCACACACTTTGTTCAGCTCAGAATCCGGGGCCTATGCCATGCGCTTGACATTGCGTCGGCTTGCATACAAGCAGTATATGGCCTGGAAAAAGCCTCGGGTATTCGGTCAGCAAATCAACGCGTCCCCAAAGACCAGGATGAGATGTGTACTATGAGCAACGCTAACTAAGAGGGAGATCGGATATTTTGAAGGTGCTCTCAGAGCATCTATTCTTCAGGACTGGAAGGGAGTGTAGAGCGTATCTACTGACCCCCATATTCCCCTTGTTTCAGCTTGGTTGAATGCTGCTGGAACCGGACGAAATACTGCGCGCCAAACAGACATGGTGATGTTGAGAGGCCTCTAGCAAGGGGTTTGGGGGGGCTCTACTAGAGGGGACTGCCGCGGCCCGGAGACAAGTCTTCCTTTCAGAATTGCGTGGATCGCCCAAGTTCCATCACTGCATCCACCAGACATGACATGCAAAGCGCGCTGAGAAATCGACTGCCTGCTCTTGTTTGATGAGTCGACAGCAGCGATAGCCAGCATCTGTAAAGGCCCTTCGAAGTCACAGTCTTAGTCTAGGCGGCAGTTGGCAGGATTGAAGCGACACTGACTTGATTTGGTATAACTAACAAGTTACTCTGGCGGTATATATAAAGCTGGACGAGGAAAAGCAAAGAAGAAACAAAGCATGAAAACAAGGCCCAATCCAAATCCTAACAGAAAAAAAAACAGATACATCATGAACAAATACAAAAAAAACTACTACTCGTTATTGCCGTTTCTCGCCTTTTGCTTTCTTCTCTAGTCGCGGAAAAAGTTCAGGGCTGTGTTCCACAGCGACGGCTCAGATGAGGATGACGAACGGCCAACATACCCATCTGCCACGCTGTGCGTCGAGGAGCTGCCGCTTGACTTGTAGAAGCCGCGGTTGTTGCTCAAGCCAAGTCCCATGCTGCCAATGGCCGCGGTGGTAGCAACGGCAGCAGTAGCAGCGTGATTAGAGCTGCCACCCGATGTCATGCGCATAGCCTCACCGACGGCACCAAAGGTGTCGCCCGAGGCAGCACGGGCGCCGGTCCGCAGCCAGTGTTCGAGCTTGGCGGGGATGCGCAGACCGAAGCGGGCGAGGAGGGCCACCAGAGCGCCGCTGGTGATGAGGGGGATGATGACAAGCATGAATACTTTGATAGGGTGGCGCTTGATCCAGTGTAGAATGTCGCGGATGATGCGCTTCAGGTGCTTGTAAGCACGGGTCATGAATCCGGCGCGCGGAGAGCGCTTGTAGTATGAGGGGCGACCTGGAGAAGAGGATGAGATTAACATTGTGGATTGTGCACAGAGTGTAATTGAGTGATGAAGCCCATGGGGTGTGACGCGAGGTGTACAAAGCTATCGTGATAGGCAGGAGGAGGGTGGTTAGACAAGCCACGAAGGCAATAGAAAGCGGGCTAGTGGGCGGGCGACGAGCGAACCAGACTGGCAAAGCGCAACAGAGAACACGCGCATAGTGCAAAGCAAGAAAGCTATGCATGCATTATAAGTTGCTACGCTGCGGCTGCAGCTGCTAGCTGGATCAAGATACCAGGAATTTAGAAAATAGTATTGCCGCATTCAGTCATATAGCAGCACCAACAACAGATGGATGGCACTAAGAGCAGACAAATGGATTGTCTGGATGCACTAGCGTTTGTTGGATGCCATTGACGGTCTTACATCCGCGCCGCACTTGGGGGAAGCTAGGGGGAGATGAAAGAAAACGACAAAAAAAAACAAATACAGCATGGAACGGCGTGTAGCGGCTTGCTTGGACGTGACAAGGACGGGGGGTTGGAACGAACTTACTGGCTCCAAAGAAACTGGACTTGCTGTTGTTGTTCGAGGCCCAATGGCCATGGGAACGGCTGTTGTTGCCAGTGGCCATATTGAAGAAGGAGCCGACAATGCTGGCAGGGCCTCGTGAGCGTGAGCGATCGCTAGAAGAAGAACGCGAGCGACGATGGCGGTGGGAATGGCCGTGGGAGAAGGAATGAACTTTGCGACGACGAGACGAGCGCGAAGTCACTACTGAAGCGGCGTCGGCTGAGAAGAAACCCATGATTTACAGACGGGGACAAGGGAGAGAGAGAGATGGGGGTATGCGTGTGCGTGTGGTATGGGTGGATTTGTCGTAGGGATAGGACTTGGGCCTGGGAGGGGATGAAGGTGACGAGGGCCCGTGGTCCTGGGAGTATCGCGAAATCCAGGCGATTGACTTTCGATGTCAATGTCAAGTTAAGCACGGGAGGGCGAATGGCGAACAGAGCAGAATGGGACTTGAGCAACGAGGACAGAAGCGCGGCGGCGGTGGTGCAGTGGTGCAGTGGAACGGCCGTATACGAGGACCAAGTTGTAGATGTAGCAAAACGCCGGCAAGCTGCACGGGCAACGAGCACGACGAGCAGAAGACTTTTCTTTTGTCCTCGACCAGCCTCGGTGTTTGCTAGAAGCGAATGCGATGTGAGCACGTTCGAGTTCAGGTTCGGCGAAGGGAGAAGGGGCAGAGAACGAGAGGCAGGGCGAGGAGGAGGAGACGGCGAAGATGGGAGCAGGACGGCACCAAGAGGGGAAAAGCGGGATAGAGGGACAAAAGAGGGCAGAAAAAGAGAGTGGCAGGGCGCGATGGAATGGGGGAAAAGATCGAGGAGGAGCGGGCTTCTTCACTACACTGCAAGTTCTCTTTGGGGCTTCTTTTCCAGGGCCAGGCTGGGGGGGGGGGGGCCTGCTGCATGGGCTGTATGCAAGCACTGTTTCGTTAAGAGCTTTTAGAGTGCATGTAAGGCTAAGCGGTGCTAGACCAGGCAGGGTATCAGAGGAAGGTCTAGAAAAGCGCAGCGAGACAGAGGCGATGGCTTGGCGGATTGGAGTGGCTGGAAAGATTGGAAGAGGATGCCTCCAATGAGTTCTTTTTTCCTTGGATGGATGGCCACATTCCTCACTTTGCGCTGTCCAGCCAGGTCAAGGCCAGGCCGCCTGTGTCTTTCCACATCGTTGGGACACGATGCGGTGATCGGTGAGGCGAGGATTACTAAGCGGAAGCAAAGGAAGAAGAGGAATGGAAAATAGCAGGTACCAGATTTGATTTATTTATTTATTTTTTAAAAAAAAACTGGCCGCAAAATATAGAAACTAAAAAAAAAAAAAAAAAAAAAAAAAAAACCAACTGAGGCTTCTACCTCCCTCTTCTTCATCATTTTCTTCCCTTAGGTAAGTTGCATTGCTTTTCGCCGAGCCGAGATATAATTTATGTTTCTGGTTGGTTCTAATAACTGGCCTGCATCTCTGTCCCTGCCTCCTCCCTGCAAACTGAGGCAAAAACGAAGCCACAAAGCCAGCGAGGTTCTGCTGCCCAGGCCCAATTTCAGCCCAGGTCGACTCGGCCGGCCGGCCAGCCAATAAAGCACAGAGCGACAAAGCCTGGGTCCAGCCCTGCTTTTGCCAGAAATATTGCCAGTTCTCTGGACCCAGATCAGATCAAAGCCAGGCCGGGTCAGACTGCCTGTCTGTCTGTCTGCCTGTCTTGTGTTGTTATGCTGACTGTGCGCAGGACAGCTTTCACCAGCCCTCCCCTGTCCCGCTTTCTTGCTCTCACTCACTTCTCTTTGCCTCCTGTCCTCTCCTGTCCCTGACTGTGTTTGCGCATTGCTCTAACCAGTACGATCTGCTCCTCAACACAGCCAAGAAGAGAAGTTATGACCAGCGATCAGTGCATGGCAGATTGCAGCAAAGCAGAAGAAGAGAAGCCGCCCAATGCTGCTGATAAAAAAAAGAAATTCTGGGCCCCTTCCCTACACAATCTGGCTTGTCTTGTCTCTTTGACTTCTAGTTGTGATAGGCGCGGCGCGACTCTGCTTTGTTCGCAATTTCGGAGGCTCGTCTGTCAAAGTCGCATGCAAAGTTTTAGCGGGCTGCTCTTGTCTTTCATCCTATTGCGCTAGCATGTTTTGTCTTTGTTGCTAGCAAGCTTCAATAGCAAAGTATAGAAGGAAAGGAAACCTGCTCCTTGACCTCAAGTTTCTTTAATTCGCCTTAGGAGCCGGGACTAGGGCCTTTCAAGCCAGAAATGTCTCTCCGCAATGGTTCCTGTCTACGTCGCCCTCATTTCAATCTAATTCAATGCGTGGTGCTACAAGGAAGGACACGGAAAGCCGTGTCAAATGGGAGGGTAGCAACGGGCAACAAGTGGGTGGCTAATTGGTGCAATCTCTCTAGCTTCTGCTGGATTGGCCAAGGCGATGATGACCCCCCCTCCCTATCCTATCTTTCTCTATCTTTCTCGCTCACCCTTTGATTGCCGTTGCCTAGTGATCGATGTAGCACCTTGCTAATTTCCATTTCTCCTCGGGTAACACACCTCCCCACCCCTCTTTGCTCTGGACGGCATATTTATTGACTCTATTGTAATTTTGCAGCAAGCAAGCAGCAAAGAGAAGAGACACAGTGCTCACGATGCGCACAATACACCCGCAGACCTAGCAATGTCACTGCAGGAAGCACCAGCTCATTAGCGGCCCTATTAGAAACCCGCTTAAATTATCGAGATACGTATGTGTCCTGGTAGCAGAGATAAAGGCGTGCTTGCAGCTAGCAGAGCGTAAAAGGCGTCTGTGTGGAAAGAAGAAGGCGGCTCAGCTGAACGTTCACGGATGACTGAGCAAATGCCTAGAAAACGCCACCGAAATATCATCTCGTGTTCTATATGATTTGTATTTATGGCACCCACCACGCCAGAAGAAGGCTATCATTGTTATGCTGTAGTAGAGGACGCACACAACCGCCCATACACGGGGAGACACACACACACGCCCAACTGCACCCTTACCTTCAAGTTCGTGTCCGCTAAAACGTTGTACCACTTCTTCGCATAGGATCTTATCTCCTCATTGCCTGCTCCACTTAGCTCTTCTTCCTGGTCAAAATCTGCAGGGGAGCGTCTGCACGAGAAATCCTTCCCCTGACCAAAGACCTAGAAGGGACCCTGGCCCTGACACCACACTCCACTTGCACACCCCGACACACACCACTCTGAGCACACCGCACCCATTGCACTCACTGCACACCACTTCATCCGCTGAACCACACGCCTGCCCTGGGCCATGATCCCGGCTGATAACCTGGCTTCTTAAGCCCTTTGCCCACGCTTCTCCCCTTTTTCTGACTTTTTGCTTTTAAGTTTCGCCTTCCCCTGGTAAGGTGTCTGTGTTGTCCTCCTGCTTTTTCCTCTCACTCACCATCCACTTCTTCTTTGGCTGCTCTATCGTGCCCGTCCACTCATTTTTCCTATAAACACTTGCCTTCGCCCTCCAGCTTTGTCGTTCTCTCTTTCCCTTCTTTCTTCAGGCTTCAAGTCCATATTCACTCATTCACTCTTGTCTGATATCCACTCTCACTCACTCACTCACTCACTCAATCACTCTCTTTTTTCTCTCTCAATCTTTCAAAATGCAGTTCAACTTTGCTACTCTGGCCATGATGGCCGTTGGTGCTTCTGCCTCTCTCCAGGGCGGCGAGGTCTACGGTGCCCCCGAGGTTACTACCACCAGCTACACCAGCGTTGGCACCACCACTCTCCACTACGGCGACATTGACACCACCGTCACCCAGACCTCGACTCTGTACAAGACCATCACCCTGACCTCTTGCGCTCCTGATGTCACCGACTGCCCTGGTCGCACTAGCACCAGCACCAGCACCAGCACCACCAGCACTAGCACTACTACCACCACCACCACTACCACCACCACGAGCTCCTCAACTGGTGTCTCCAGCTACTTCCCGCTGGTCAACTCCACTGCTGTCTACCACCCTACTGTCGCCAGCACCGGCTTCCACACCGTTCCCCTGGTCACCGCCTCGTCTTACCTCCCCATCAAGACTGGCTCTATCCCCAGTGGCGTTACCTACTACGTTCCTCCTGAGGCTTCCGCTCCTCCCGCCACTCCCGCCGTTCCTGCCACTACCACCCCCGCCATCACTGCCGGTGCCTCTGGCTTTGCTGTCAAGGGCGGTATCCTGGCCGGCTCACTGGCCCTGGCCATGCTTGCTCTGTAAGCGTGTGCCGACATGCAACTACGTGGTTGTTTTCATCAATGGTGCAGAGAAAAAGCTTTGCTAGTTTCATCGCTAGCAGGCAAGTACTAGACCGTCTTTCGTTTTACTTTCCTTGGGAGGACACATTTTTTATTATACTTTTCGTTTCTGTGGCCCAGCTGGGCTGTTATACCACTTTGTTCGTTGGGGATAGGTTGATTGGAGGACAATTTTGAGAACACTCTTTATTATTTTTCTTTTTGTCATACGACCTTTCTGGAGATGCACTGGAGGCATAGAAAAGCCTCGGGTTTCCCCAGACCATGGAAGGGAAGGGGGGCGAGAGAAGCCGTGGAGAGACCTCAGATAACTTGTTCTCATTGTTTGACTCCTGTTGGCTTTCCAGTTGGTGCCTTGGATATGCTGGACGTTTGCTCTGGTGTCTCCTGGTCATCTCCAGGAAGCAGAACTTTTTTTACAATTTTTTTCTTTTTACTACTATGGATATTCGCAGAGGCGTACAATATTTGGGACTTGATTTCTATTGAATGACGACTTAACTACACTTGAATTTCTCTCGCCATTGACACTTGTGCATGTGCATGTATTGAACTGTGAAGGAGACGCCAGCCAGGGCCTCCTGACGACCAGACACGTGACTCAGCTACACTACGGGATAATATCACGAGGGACTAAGTCCATTTTTAGTCTCTTCCAAAAATAGCCATTGAAACATCGTCAAATGTTACTCGGTAGCCAGCCCAGACGTTGCGAACAAAAGGCGAGTAACATAAAACTTGCCGCACTTAAAAAAAATAGCCATTTGGAAGTCGGGGCTGATGCGTCAAGGGCAACACTTCTTCAGCCATGACGTCGACAAACATGAGAGATAATTAATGAGGTGTCAACGCCTTGGCTGCGCAAGAGGATTAAGTGCTTGCTCATGCACGTTTTATTGGCTAGCACGCGCTGCAATATAAATGGCAGCATTGTTTTCTTGTTAGCATGAATGGATAACGTGCGAGATATCTAGCGCTCAGCATTAGCCCGCAAGCTCTGCCCACTCCATGACCCAGGACAGGAGGGCGATGATTGGGGGTGTTGAGGCCTCAAAAGGCCCTTGGCTCGCTGGTTTGCTGCACTGACTAGTCCCATTGATTGGTCGAGATGCTGATTACGGCCGGACTGCTGCGCGGTCGCGCTCGCTCACTACGCACTTGCGCCTAATTCTAGCATCTAGAGGACGGCCGTAGTTGTAGAGGAAGCACGCCTGTCGAGTCGATGGTGACAAGATGGGAGGGCGCATCTGTGTGTACGTGCATGCTATTTTGGAATATGGAATATGATCTGATCCTGGGAGATGGCGTTTCTTTACATCTTCTAGGTGCTGTGCATGTGCGCACATGTGGATTATTTAATTCTATCGGCTTATTTGCAGCACTGGTGCTGGCTATTGTGCACACTACGCATAACCCATCGTCACTTGACTACATCAAGGACGATTCCCCGCACTTAGATTCTGCATTTCGTCTTCGTAGATAATAGCTCTTGGCTAGCTTGAGGTCAAGCATGGCGCTTTATCTAGAGTAGCACGAAATGATAAGATGCACGATTCTAACGTGGGTGTGCCTCTTTTCTTGCTAGCCTTTGATTTTCGCCGCAATGAGAAAACTGCTACAGCTACAAACATGACGGCTACTACTGTTGCTACCGCGATTGTCTTGAATAGAAACAGTCGTTGCTGATCGGCAATGCTATACACGCTGTGGAGCTATTACTGATGTTGCGGCGTTGGCTGCGGTCGAAGGCACTGTAGGTGGCGGCAAAAATTGATAGTGTCATCAAACCTGCGTCGTGTGCGGCTGTGGCTGCTGATGGCACTGCTACTGCTTTAAACCCAAAACCACGGTCTCTGGCCACTTTGGAAGGAAAACAGTGCTCACTATTCACACCCCGGCACACTATAGAGCCACTGCTGATTCTGCGGCATTAGATGCATTCTGAGATGTTTTTGGTAGTATAAATATAAGCATGTGTCTTGTCATCTAATCAAATTGCGAAAGCGGATTCTGGAAGCCACATGGGCTCAGCCTCCCAGCTTGTTCCGTGTCCCCAACAACATCACATCCCGTGATTTTGATAAACAGGGGTATAAGACAATTGACAATAGCTAGACTAATGGAAAGCTTCCACTCATAATAAGATGACCAACCATAAGGCAGTTCTGCAAAACCGATTGGAAACGCGGGCGTCATAGACTTACCTCAGCGATAAACTACCTCAATGCACTGTCGGCCTCTTCAATGCTGTGTGTAAATACCTTGAAGTTGAATGGATCCTTGGTATAATTATAACTGCCTTTTAGACTTTCAATATTATGTCAAGGGTGCCTCGGATGCTTGCAATTGTTAATTCTCTTTGATGGAGAAAAGCCTTGTTCAAGTACGTAAAAACGTGCCCGAACTATAATGCCGGAGGTCCCGCAGCGCCCTTCTTGCTTCTTCTTGGCTACTCCCCCTCCGACTCCCGACTATCGCTGACGACCACCTTATAGAAGCCATGGTATAGTTTGTACGGCACGTCTGACGATCTTCAAGTAATAACCCGTGCTTTGTCATACCCTGGACCCGGGGATTGATAGTTGAAGTGCAGTTGTGCTTCTAGTAGTAGGTAGTGTCTGATAAACAAACCAAGAAATTCAACTCGCCTGGCGTTGCATGCACTACGTAGTCATGCAATCGCCGTTACATTCATGTAAGCAAATTTGGCTGTTTTAATAAATGTAGGTATGCCTTCTGCATCAACAGAACCGCCCGGAAGCTGTGGAGGCTACTAGCCTTGCCTTGTGGGAACTACTTCACTCATATCAATGTCGAACCGGAACAAAGGCCTGGCAAAAGGGTTGCAAAGGAGAGTTCCTACTTGCAATGGCGCCTTTCTCCTTGTCCTCTAGTTTTAGGAGATGAGCCCGGACATCTTTGGTTGATTGGGCGTACTTGTCGACGGCCGTGATTCTGAAGTGTATCGTGAAAGAATCTAAACTTACAACCGAAACGAAACGAGATGTTGATGGCACATAATCAGATATGTTCTCTCTCTAACTGCGTGCTATTCTCTACATGTAATGAGAATGGGCTTTCTTGGAATACTTGAGAAAAGCCTTGGTGAAATACCTAGGCGCGGTTTCGAGCTAAAGCGCTAGGGCCTGAGGCGACCTCCGCTACCTGACTTGTCCTCCTCCTCGTATCTAACCAATAAGACCCTTCTTTAGTTGGAAGATCATGTAATAAAAGGCCCTTGTGGCCTCACAGGCGCCCTTTATGCTGCCGAGGGGTTTCAGCAAAACAACAAGAGGCATTGAGCGAGGCCATCCTGTAATCCGACGTCAGGTCGTTTGGTGATAAGTTGGAACTACAATAAGCACAACTTGACAAGAACAAATCATAACTATCCAGGCTAGACTCAAGATAGGATTGCTGCTCTAAGGGTCACTCTATTAGAAAGCTTCTCCAATACGGTGCCAACCCATGGTCGAAGCCCTAAACTCACATATAAACAGCCAACAGGGTGCAAAGACAACACAAAACACGACAATGAAAAGGACGAATACGCAGTGCCCGACTACACGAGACTCGGCTTGACTAGACATGACTATACACACCACGACTACTCATGGTACGGCGAGGTAGGACAGCGAGGCGGCTATCTCGGAATACGCACTACCTACTGGCTGACTGACACCATGCTCAGGCGGGCCTGTACATTCGATTCTATTACCTGCCTTGACCAAGTTTGTCCGTGTTATATCATTGGCCAGATCTTATCTCAAAAGGTGGAGAGAAATGACCGTGTGAATCGAAAAAAACCTCCTGCGATGAGATCCAATGTGGCTGGAGGCACCTGAACTTGACATGGGCTTCTACTTCCTCTTCTCTTAGCCTGTAGTCATGTACGTACGTCATTCTAGCCTGTACGGAGACAAAGCTAGAGGCTGAGGCATGTTTCCCAGGACACAAGCAGCTGCCTGTACAATGAAGACAGGGGAATACACGCCAATAAGTCTCTACTACGTAGCCATGCGTGCTTAGAAGCGTTACGCTCGCTGCGAGCTTGCTAACTAGTATGAGAGCGTGCATGCATATCTGCCAATGGGAAACGGAGGGTTTTGGCGCAGAAAATTCCGTGTCGCGCAAAGGACCCTACCACTGAGCCTCCTATTCTTGGGTCTTCGTTTGCGGTAAAACTGTCCATCTCTTCATATTGGCTGTCCACCTAGTTTCATGCGTCAGTACTACATGTCGTAACCGCGTCATTTGTCACACAAGTGTGTCCAGCCTGTGAGCAGCGGCTCATCGCAAGTCTATATTCATGTCATAAGCCAACTAGTCATAATACTCGTATTCCATAATAGTCGAAAGAATGCCAAGCGAGAAACTATACACCATTACAACGACGAAATAGGCCCGTTACACACATAACGAATTGGAAAAGAGGGCTATGTACTAAGTCGCTTTGGGGCGGATAACTTGAAAAGACATCGCCGCTTACGTGTGCATAGCCAAGTTTTCCAGCCTAGATGACTTGAGGCCT
This sequence comes from Ceratocystis ficicola, assembly GCA_038407015.1. Classification (NCBI taxonomy): domain Eukaryota; kingdom Fungi; phylum Ascomycota; class Sordariomycetes; order Microascales; family Ceratocystidaceae; genus Ceratocystis; species Ceratocystis ficicola. The sequence goes on along the minus strand of JAZBQP010000045.1, from coordinate 76,810 downwards.
CACAATAGAGAATGAAAATAAGCAAGACGAAGAAGCAGTGATGGGGAACAATATAAAAGCAAAAAGAAGAGAAAAAAAAGACACGACCGAGGAAGAATACTAAAGAGCTGGTCATGTAAGAAAACGAAGACTCCTAGGCTCCCAATAAGCCAACCCGCAGATGCGCCCGAGTACCATGAAATAGATGAAAAGCAGGAAAACAGTGACAAGAAAGAGGCGAATAAAGCAGGCAAGAAAGTCCAAGGACAAATAAGAAGGGAAAAAGACAAAAACAGTTTATGTACATACAATCGCTCAAAATCTTCCACGGTCCGTCAACAAAAGGTTCGCTGGGTCTAGTGGATTTCAACATAATTGCCTATGACGTAATTGCTGGTTAGTACAAGAAAATGAAACAACAAGGTGGGAAGCATAAGCATGGCAAATGTCCAGATGCATGCGGAAGTATGCGGAGAGCAAAATAAAACAGCAAAACAAGACATAATGAGACAAAAGCAAAAAAGCGAAGCGGGAAAAAAAGGGAGGAGGGAGGTAACGAAAAAAAAAGCACGGAAAACCAAGTTTACATACCAGGAAACTGCCCCTCACGCCCATTTAGCCGTCCGGTCCACCACTCGTTTGTGTCATTGCTACGGATGACAATCTCAATCCTATCGCCCGTGCTGAAACTCAAATCGCCTTCTGCCTGTGCAGCGTAGTCGAATAATGCTGTAACATACTCAACTGCCGGTGCGGCCTGTGGTTGCATGCTGAATCTGCTGGGCTTGGGTTTGGGCGGCGGCGGTTTGGACTTTGCAGCGGCAGTCAAAGATAAGTTAGGTGTCGTATGGCTAGATGCAAGTGTCGACGGCTTGAGTGGTGAGTACGGCGGGGGAGCGCTGTCGGAGTCGTTCTTTTTGTGGAAGGGTAACCGTGAGGAAGAAGAGCTAGGGATGGACGAGGAGGTAGATGACGAGGGCAGGGAATACTTTGTTGTTGCGGGCGGCGCTGAAGTAAGTGTTGGTGTAGGTGTTGGCGAGGATGATGATGCGGATGGGCCGGCAGTCAAAAGACCAGGCGTCCTACCCTCCAAGGCTGGCTTAGCAAACTTGGGCGGTCTAGGGCGACCAGTTGTCTTGAAGCGCACAATGGTCAGAGCCTCGGCCCGCTCCTGAACATCGCCACGCTTGAGGAGGAAAGCCTCCTCAATATCTAGGGTTAGGTCAAAGTATCCAATGTCGACCTGCTGCATGCGCTCGTGCAAGGTGTAGAATACATTGAGCTGCATGTAGTAGAAAGATTGGAAGAGAGGCTGAATAAACAGGGTCTCTAGATGAAAAAGTTTAGGTAATTCGTCCTTGAGCAAATCGTTGTAGTAGTTAAACTCCTGGGTTGACTGCTCAACGTCGTTCTCGGCTTTCCACATGTTCTTTTCATCTTTGGCAGTGCGTTCCTTCTTGTCCTGGAGCTTCTTGAGGGTCGTGCGGTGTCTATCGTAATCGAGCTGCTTGTGGTCACGTTTGACGGCGGTCTTTCGGATGACCTGAATAACCTCTAGTAGATCGTTGGCTGGGCGGATGATCCGGGTCTCTATCATCTCAAGCTCTGGTTTCAGAGTTTCTTGAAGATCCCTGACCACTGACTCGTACTCTTCACATGCACGGATTCCATCGGGATTTCCTTCGATCTTGAGCGAGTCGGGATCCGACATTCGGCCGGAAATGGGCTTGTAGATTTCTGTCATGGCCTTGCTGAACTCTAGCTGGTGAGAGAGCATGCCGTTGATGGCCTCGAAGTATTTTTTGCTTTCATCGTGAAGCTTTTTGGTTTCGTTTTCAAGCTCAGCAAAGCGGCGTTCGGCATCGGTGTAGACGGGGTCTTTGGTGTTTTCGCCAATACTAAATTTGGCTTTGAATTGTTGTGGCGCCTGTCATGTAAAAGCCATTGCAGGAGCGGAAGGAGATGTTAGCTATGAATAGGTATGAGGCTTTGCGGGGCAGTAAAGAAGAGAGAGAGAGGCCATCGTGATGTGGGCGATGTCAGCGTTCTAGTTTGGAGAGGCTGCAAAGCGGCAACAAAAGCCCACGAACTAGCATGGCAGCCTCTTTTATGAGGTGAGCTTGCTGCCTGGCTCTCCTCTCCGCACTTGCGGTGATTTGCAGGCCTGGGGATTTGTCGATAGCAGAGCAACCAGACTTCGAGGCGGGGTTTCAGCAGTCCTCAAGTCATCAAGCACTAAAAAGAAGGATTCATACGTACACGTTGAATGCTCTTCGTTAGACCTTTGAAACTCATTGTTGCAGAGGTATTGCGATAGTGTCGAGGAGGGTCTCGGTTTCTGGAGATGGACGACGGGAAGCAAAGTAGATAAAGCCGCCAGTTTCAGGTTCAAGAGATAGACGGATGAATTGGAAAGGTTCCGAATGATGATGATTTTTTTTTCCTTCCTTTTGCTCACTTGCCTCCAAGGTTTAAGAAGAGGCAGCCAGCCAGGGTAAAAGCTCACTTTGCAGGGCACTTGGGCAAAGAGAGCAAAAGATAGTCCTGGTCCAGTAGTGCCAAGAACTGTGAACGGGAATAAAAATGGGGCACTTTGTAGCAATGAGGACAGGGAAGAAGCTGCGACTTTAGTGACTACAGGTTGATAGGGCAAATCAAGTGGTACATCCATGCAGGTAGAGGCACATGCGTAAATACAAGTACTACTATGTGCTTGCCGTAGTATGTTCCATATTCCTGCTCTTCTGCAGTCTGTCCTTATTGCTGGAACCTGGAACTGTCTGGAATGTAATGTTGCAGAGGGTATGACGACGATTGGGATGAGGCTGTGGTGGGGCAAGTCAGGACGGTGTGGCTGAGTCAAGGCAGACGGTTAAGTAGCAAGTACGCAAGACGGCCAATTGTAGTGACAATAATGGTAGTAACAACAACAAAGTCAATAGATTTTCATCCGCAGCAAATCAGCCAGAATGCTCTTATCCAGACATTTTTGCTGAAGAGCAGCCATTGCTAAGCTGTTACTGCTATCGCCTACTGCCGCTGTTGTGATTTACCAGCTTACACAAATGGTTCATTTCGCAATAGGACTGTGTCTGAATGTAGCAACGCCACACCTTGGGCTTTGTCGACTAGTCAGCTTTTTTATATTCGGATTAAATGGTGCTTGTGTTTTAAGATGGCCTTTTGATTACTATGGTAGAGCAATGGAGCGAAGAGCAAGGCTTTCTAAATAACTAGTGGCTCTGAAAATCATTTGATTACTAAGCCAGCCCTCGAGCTACCCCAAAAGTCATTGTGGCGAACTGGGCCTAACAGGGAGTACCATACTAGCGATTTTACAATGCTTTTTGCTAATCCCAATCCTCCAGACTCATAGGTATTAAACGTCACACATCTCGATATTGCTCAACGTCGCTTAGCTTATTTATTTTGTAGTGCGTTTTCACCAAAACTGCATCGCTCAGGACCTACCAGATTTGGGTGATGCAGATTTCTCTTGATTTTAATGCCTGGCAGATTTAGTGCTTTGAGCGACTAGCAGTGGTCTAGTTCTTCTGAGGAGGATGCGTATTGAAACAAGACTCTTGAACACAGAGGCTGACCATTTGGATAGTGCTAAATTGACTTGGTGGAGCAGTAGAGCGAACGGATTACTATGCAAGTATCTTACTTTTGTTTTAAAATGACTGGTCAATGCCATTAGGGAATGTCAACCTTGGCTGTTGGGACCACTCGCCGATTCTAGAAGTAGACAGAGCCGGCAACAAGTATGGTCTCGATTCAGACTATCGCTGCTTCTAACATCTAAAATAGCTCGTATCTAATAGAGTATGCATGTCGACATTAGCATCTCAAGGTTGTTTGCTAAATTACATGCTGTTCGGAGATGGAAACTATTGTGCCTTGTTGGTATGAATACGCCATGATGTGGCTAGATCAGTGGACTTGTCAGTGATGATTTGTCAGCGCTGGTTAGTCAGCTTCGGGGCTGATGTTGTACCCCTAACCCTAAACAGATACGTAACCCAGTATATGATCACGTGACCCAAACATATATTTACCCTCCAAATTATTACCCCTCACTCATAGATAGACCTAATAAAACTATTCCGATCTACTCCCAGCTACGCGACAGCTGACAAATCAAGGCACTGTGTTGGGGTGATTATGCTCTGTGATGTGGGGCAGTCATGTGGCGTTACCGCAGGTTTCCACAATGTGGCTAAGACTACACTGAAGAAAAATTCGCTCGCGGCAGAAAGCTTGGAAAAGACGTGCCTCTTTTACCAGACAGATCACAGTATTGCTTCCTTATAGCCAGGCAGCGGTACAGGATCTAGGTAGGGCCAAATTGCTATACATTTTCTATACGACTGAACCTTGTGATCGATTTGATACGTCCCCAGATGCGCGTGGCGTCCCGACACTAATTAGTTGGGGAAAAACTCGAAGAAAAATTACATCGTTTACCCCTTCTTCTACTATCACCAATATACCTGAGGCCAACGACGATGATGGCGGATTGCTTAGAGAAGTGACCAGCGTTTCAGCAAACGGCACGGCCGAATCCCGAAGGAAATTCATCGACGACTTCATCGAGGACATCAGGAAGACCGACCTCTGCGACGACGAGATGATCACCTGCCCCTGTGACTTCGAGAAGTGGTTTATCGAGGACCCGGCGAGCACCGGGAGCCGAACCTTGGTCGTTTAAATTGACTCACGAAGACACGTGGGATTTGCATCGCTGACGAAAGCCCTGACCAAATCGCCCAAGAGATGCAGCGCATCACAGCCACAAAAACCATCACCGACTGGCCCGACCGCTCTCTTCAGCAGTTTCCGCGCGTGAATCTAATGTAGACTCGAGACCAAGACTTAACGGACCAACTCAACCTCGCCAGGATTGACCCCAAATATCACGTCGACGACATTCCTGCCACCTCCTTCGCTCCTCTTCGTGCTGCTCGCATGACTAAAACCACACCTACGCCGAGTTTCCAGTACGAAGATACGAGCCCAGCCGAGCTGTTCCGCGGTCAGACCCGTGTCCCGGGCGGGGAGAGCCTACCCCGCTCGGTATGCCTAAAGAGCAATCTCGCATCATTCAGGACATCTTGGAGTCCTACCCTGAAGCCATGAAATACAGCGGTGCCTCGGATCACATGAGCCTCCGCTTTCGCGTGGAGCAATTCACGAACTTTGTGGAGGACTGTTGGGACGTCTCGCGCATCTGGGAACGTATCGGATCGATCACAAGGTTCAGTCGTATAGAAAATGTATAGCAATTTGGCCCTACCTAGATCCTGTACCGCTGCCTGGCTATAAGGAAGCAATACTGTGATCTGTCTGGTAAAAGAGGCACGTCTTTTCCAAGCTTTCTGCCGCGAGTGATTTGCTTCAGTAGGCCTTGGTTAGCCAGCTTTGGGGCTGGCTAACCAGCGCTGACAAATCACCACTGACAGGTCCACTAATCTAGCCACATCATGGCGTATTCACACCAAAATGCCCAAAATATCAATGAACACAAAGATTAGATTGATGCCTGAGTTTCCGTGCTATGAAGAAATAAATAAACAGTACGACTTGCCATGTGCTTTTTAAATGCAAGTCAGGCTTGACTCAGAGAGGCTTATGAACCTTTAACAATTATCTCCTTGGCTGTTGTTTATGAGTGCGGCGAATACCACTTTTTGACTTGGTCTAAGAAGTGAGATTAGATAGTGATGAGATTGAGAATGAGACACAACTCATAGTCCATTTTTCTATTCTAGCAAAAATTTGTGCAGCTACGTAATAGTACCTTCGTGATAGAGATCTAATTGACTCAGACCCTAACAATGGACTAGGGCTTTTTTGTGGTGAAGTAGGGCTTCACAAAACAAGACGAGATCTTCTCCTTTTGAAAGATCAAGCACTATTCTTGGTTATCATTAGGATATCAGCTTCTGTATTCCTAACAGACGCCTCCAATACTTCACTAACAGCATTCTTAAAATTTGCCTTGCCTGCTTTACAAGAATCAGTAAGAGTTAAAAGAGTCTAAAAAGGCGGTGTTGTCGTTTATTGATTGTGGAATTGGCATGAGGTAACCGGAGCCTTTTGAGAAAACCTGACAATTGTGGCTGAATAAATAATTCCTTTAGCTAAAAATGAATAAACTTCATATTTGCCATGAAAATTATCAAGAGAATCATGAATAACAATGGCTCTATGTTTAAGCATTATTTAATACGTAGAAGTTTAGTTCACCAGTAGTTATGGTATACTTCCGGAGTGATAGCACTAACAACAATATTGATGGTTGACTACATGGTGTGTTGGGGCTTAAGTCTGGGGCGAGGCAAGACAACATGTACAGTAATTGAAAGAGTCAAGGGCCTCTTTTTAAATCACAACTGTGCAAGCGGTGTATCTGGTAGTAGAGAACTTATCAAGCGACTTTGGGCTACTTCGAGCTAGCTGGAAGTTCTGATTTCGCGTGCAAATTATAGCTACTGGCAGTTATGGATGTAATGACGCTTTCTTGGTACTACTGAACAAACACTCACGCTGTGATTACAAGTGAGGCGTCGCTGACTAGCAGGCCTCACGGTCAGCCACAACTGCCCCCCCCCTTCCTTCCTTCAATGCTTCCCCCAACAACTTCCGTTTGTTCCTCTCGAAAAGCTCTGCCGCCACAGTGAAAATAAGCGGGGAACAATAGGCAAATGAAGAAAGGAAAGAAAAAAAGGGCCGTGCTTTTTTTTTTTCTATCTTTCAAGGACATTTTTTTCTCCCCTGTCTTTTCACCCTCTTTCTACCCAATTCATATTTCACATTCTGATCATGTCTTTTATCACATCCTCAGCTTTGTTAAGGCAAACAATTCGATCATGCAGCCGCAGCTCTCTCTTGCAGCCTAAGGCGCTGCGGCCGACTGTGTCTTCATCGAGATACATGACTCACACTCAAGCTGCACTGGTTGCTGCTCAGAGAAGGCTTGTGTCGAGCTCAAGACAAGACAGTGCTCAGGTACAGACCGAGGCCGCTGCCGCTGTGAAGCTTGGTGTCCACGATGTGACCACGTCTGCCTCTGCTTCTAGTGGTGGTGTTCAGGAGGGAGATCATGAGAATGCCATGGCTGGTGAGTAACATACCACTATGATGAACCTTTTGCTCTCCCTCCATGGACACCTACCCAGTGTTGGCTCATTGATAACTTATGACTGACTAACCTCTGCTATTTAGACATTATGAAAGACGCTTCTAAGGAAGAGGGACGTCCTATCTACCTCGATATGCAAGCTACAACTCCTGTTGACCCTAGAGTCCTTGATGCTATGTTGCCTTACTACATTAGTGTCTACGGAAATCCCCACTCACGGACACATGCCTACGGCTGGGAAAGTGAACAGGCTGTAGAAGAGGCAAGAGGCGAAGTGGCTGCACTGATTGGTGCCGACCCCAAGGAGATTATTTTCACTAGCGGTGCTACTGAGAGTAACAACATGAGTATCAAGGGCGTTGCCCGTTTCTTCAACCGCTCTTCCAAAAAGAAGAACCACATCATCACAACACAAACTGAGCACAAGTGTGTTTTGGACAGCTGCAGACATCTGCAGGACGAAGGCTTCGAGATTACCTATCTCCCTGTTAAAAAGGGCGGCTTGATTGATCTTGAAGACCTTCGCGCTGCTTTCCGGCCCGAGACGTGCCTGGTCAGTGTGATGGCTGTCAATAACGAAATTGGTGTGATTCAGCCTCTTGCGGAGATTGGTAAGATGTGCCGTGAGCGCAAGGTTTTCTTCCACAGTGATGGCGCACAGGCTGCTGGCAAGATCCCGCTGGATGTGAATGCTATGAACATTGATCTGATGTCTCTTTCATCGCACAAGATCTATGGCCCCATGGGTATTGGTGCTTGTTATGTGAGACGGAGACCCCGTGTGCGTCTTGATCCCCTCATTACCGGAGGTGGTCAGGAGCGTGGACTGCGAAGCGGCACACTGGCGCCCCCTCTGGTTGTTGGGTTTGGTGCAGCGTGCCGCATCGCCCGCGAAGAGATGGCGGTAAGTCTTGATTTTCCCGCTTCCTTTTTGAATTCCCTCTACCCATCCAGAATGATGACTTGCTCCAATTATTTACATGCATGGCTTTCTGAATAACCCGTTTCGGCGTGGTATGTTGTTAAAAAGCAACTTCTGACTCTGGCCCCTCAATCGACACTGATGTATTCCACTGCACTGTTTTGTGTGAACTTTTTTGATTAACAATTGTCGATTTTCTCTAGTACGATACCAAGCGGATCAAGACCCTCTCTGACCGACTTCTGAACGGCCTCCTGGCTATGGAACACACTAGCCAGAACGGAGACCCCAACCACTTCTACCCTGGCTGTGTGAATGTTTCATTTGCCTATGTTGAGGGTGAGTCTCTTCTCATGGCGCTCAAGGATATTGCTCTTTCTTCTGGCAGCGCCTGTACTTCGGCCTCTCTGGAGCCTTCATATGTTCTCCGTGCACTGGGCAACAGTGACGAGAGCGCACATAGTAGCATCCGGTTTGGAATTGGCCGGTTCACAACTGAGGAGGAAATTGATTACGTGTTGAAGGCTATGCGGGAGCGTGTGACGTTCCTGCGTGAGTTGAGTCCGCTGTGGGAAATGGTGCAGGCAGGTATTGACCTGAACACTATCCAATGGAGCCAGCACTAGTAGACTGAAATTGGGCTGGGAAAAAAGAACAGCCCATGGACTGGCTACCTAGCGGCTTACGTTTGAAGCGCGATCACCCGGAACAGATGAGGGGAGGCGTGAATATTTATTCCTTTTTGTGTATCATTTTTATGGGCTGGGGGGGGGGGGGGGGGTGTTTGTTGGTTTTTTCAATTTTGATGATTTGGTGGTGGGGGTGTTGCTGTATGTTATATCCATATCCTTGCTTTTAATGACCAAGAAACTTGAAGACATGATGAATGTTGATTACTTGTTGGGACATACGAGCTGGGATGGTTTGGCCTCCCTCTATTTCTATTCCTACGACGTATTGTGAAGCTACGAGTGGGTGAGACAAGCAAGCACCTGAGGGTTTCTGCTTTGAGAGTTTGCACTCACACCGTGCGAGTGTTTTCCTAATTGAATGGCTTTTAAGAGAAGTAGATGACTTTCGGTTAGCTGGACTTTTTGACCGTCGTAATTCTGCCTGCGTTATTTGAGGCATCACGGAGTGATGCCTACGTTGGAGATGATGTGAGGTCTCCTGATGTACGTGTAGTAGCCTGGCGCAAGATAGCTGTGTTTTCTAACAGGGGGTTGATCTGGGTACATGAGTCTCCGTAGTACAATGGCTTCTCTAAGGAAGGCACCCGAATAGCCGTGGCTTATGTTGTGTGTCATTGCTGGATGTTTGGGGGAAGCTGTGGCTAGTTTGTGAATGAAAGGCTGGTTTGGTTAATCTCCTAACATCCCCAGTGGCAGGCCAGAGCGAGCTGAATTCTCTTGAGAACGAGAGAAACCAAGACTCACTAATTGAAAATGACCGTCGTTAATCTACACAGAGGTTTGGCTGTGACTAGTTTGATTCTACTAGTGCTTTGGCTGCACTTGTTGGCCGCTATGATTCTGGAGTGCATCACCAAATGATGCGAGGTCACTATGATGTAGGCATACATCCTTGGAGGAAAGTAGATGCCTTTCCCGATGTTAAGGTACCTAAAGAGGTGACATGTGCTACAGGATACCTCCATCCTTAGGGCCTGGACTTCCAATGTCTTCAAATGCAAATCGTGACGGGCTGAAGCTGCTGATGTGAAATGTAGGCTAAAGATATGCTACTGCCTAAAAGGAAGCCCGCTATGTATCTATGTAAAAGAATGGTCATGAATTTACGGCTGACTGTGGAAAGACGATACTTGTTAGCCACCTTCACTAAAGAATGTTGCTAATCTTGCCACACAGGCCATAGAGATGCCATGCCGCCTGATCTAGAGCATTGGCTATTCTTTGCAGCCTGAGGCCTGGCAGATGATACGAAGAATCAAGGCACTGTGGCCATCAGAAGCTATAGCTAGAATCTAGGCTAATTTCTGGTTAATGGTTTGGGTCTTTTGCTTGGGCTTTGAAAATCTCACTGATAGCGATAGAGGCTAGAGGCAACTCGCAAACTTTGTTGATTCCATTTCAACTACAGCCCCTACTTTAGGAGTTGGCAAGCAGGATGTCAGTATAAATGTCTTCTGTTGATGAAGCTACTACAGCACAAGAAAGGGATAGGAAGCCAAACAGGGTGGCAGGGTTACTGGAGGAAAGATAGGCTTGATCTTGGTAGTAAGTACACCTTCCAGCACCTGTTTTTCACAGCACACTACAAGATTGTGCCGAATTTCTTGGGAATTAGTGGCGAATATGATGTAGAGACGTGGGAAGCAGCAACAAAACATCTGATAGCATATCCCTCGATAACACGAGACTTTGACTCTACAAGCTCTCACTGTGCAAGCTCCAACTGCCCAGGCGGCGAGACGGCCTTGGGATGTAGAACATTACCATGATTACACACAGAGCTATGCTCAATTGAGGCATGATGCGGAGCTGAATCTGTGCACCTAGTCAAACTAAGCTTGTTTGTGCTACATTTGCCGAACTCTGATTCAAAAGACCGTACAAATTACAGTGTGGATGGAAAACGTCGCGGTGCAAGCGGCAAATCTATTCGACTTTAGAGAATGGACACGGCAAATTCTCCAAATTGGTCTTTATTTTATTAGTTGTATAAGCAAGCAGCTTATGTCTTTTGGATATGCAGATGACCACAGTCATGTGGTGTTTGTATCTTGCACCATCGCCTTTGCCTTCACGTTTGCCTTTGTTAGTCCTTCTCGGCTGAGGCGAATCAAAAGCTGCCCTAGTCTGACTTTCCTTCTGATGTTGGCGACTGTAAGCTACAAGCGCTAATTTGTTGTTGCTGCGTCATGAGCTTACGAGAGGCTAGACCTAGAGCTATCAGCTTGGAGCCGAACAGCTAGGAGCTCAGAAGCTGGGAAGCTGGAAAGGTAAGAGGCAAGAGTTGAGAGCTAAGAAACCATAGGCGTGTACACATACATGTGGCCCAGGATTTCGTGTAAGCTGTAGGCATGAGTAAGGAAGGCAAAATGGCGAGAAATGTTGACTTGTTGGCGGCCTGCTGGTCTTTAGGCCCGCTGCTCTTGTTGGCCTATCGGTCTGCTGGCCCGTCACCGATTTTCGTATAAAGCCCACACGTTGGCCGTTGTGAACTTGTGATTATTGTTAATTACACACATGAAAATTTGTACATCAATTCTCACGCACATTTAAATCTATCCATAAATTCACATCCATTTGTTTACTTACACACCAATTCTCCTTTCTCGGCCATGTCTTCTAATCTGAGAAACACAACCAATGCTGGCGAGAAGGGCGCTGCCACCCAGGGATCCACTATGAAGTCCATGATGGAGTCCGCTGCTGGCACCATTCAGCAAGGCATCGGCAGCTTGACTGGCAATGAGGAGACCAAGGCCAAGGGAGCTGCAAAGAAGGCTGCTGCCCAAAACGAAAAGACCGCTAGCCAATACGCCAAGGATGCCACCCAACAGCAGCGTCATGCGGCTGAGCGCGGTTCTGATTACAACCCATCCCAGCCCGGCATGCGCTCTAACGATCCCGCAAACTCAAACCTAGGCAACCCGCAGTGGAAGGAGGGTCGTGGTGCAGACGCTGGCATGGGTACAGCTGGTGTACTTGGTGGAGCTGGTGTACTTGGTGGAACCGTAAGTCGACCTGCCCTGTCTGAGATCACTTCATGACTAGACATTGTATTAACATTTTTCAAACTTTTAGCAGGCTGGTAAAACCAGTCGCATGCATGACCAAGGTGTTGCTGGACAGAACACCCACGGACGGCAGGGTATGGCTGGCGAGAGCACTTACGGCCAAACCCATCCATCATCAACCCAGCAGTTCCAAGCTCAACAGGGCCAGCAGTTCCAGGAGGGCGAGTACCACCAACAGCAAGAGCCTGGCAGCTACTCATACAAACAGGACCAAAAGTCTAGCACTGCGGGTCGCAAGGATGCAGCTTATGGTGCTAGTCAGCGCGTAGAGGGCGCTGTTGGCTCAGCTGCAGCTGGCCTGAGAGGAAACCCCCAGGAGCAGGAGCGCTACAACCAAATGCACGAGGCCGGCAAGACCAAACAGCGCGCTGCTGAAGCTGACAGACAGACACGCTCGCAAGCCAAGGCTGCAGCTGCTGAACAGGACGATATGCGCTCTGTCCCTCGCAGCACCTTGCAGGGAGACAACACGGCCGCAGGCATGGGTGGTGTTGATGACTTGAATGCTGGCACTGGCTCGACCGGGCACAATCTCCGCAGCGATCGCCGGACAAACGTTCGCAATGACCCATCTGCCTACTAGCAATGGCAATTGGAATTTCTCCCCGGCGCAGATATAGTTTACCATCTAGTTTACAGTCTAGGATGATATAGTTAATTAAATTCATATAGTTTTATAGTAGCCTAATTTGTTAGACCTCTAACATGGTAGGATGAAAGGCCGTTTTTTCTCAAAGCCCTCCTTCCGAAGAGCTTCATGGTGATTCTGTAGAGCTAGACGTCTCTGCTTGTCAAACAGGCTTGAATGAGACTCTTGTTAGTTTTAAACTTGCGCGATGGACCTGATGCTGGATGATCTACGCTACCTGCATGTTTTACATGATAGGTATCCCCTTTTCTCGAAGGTAGCCGGCAACGATTGTTCTTACAAGAGGTAATAGACCCTCATACAACCACTCTTGTAGAGGTTGTGCGCTAGTGGGTAATAGACCATAATCATCGGTAGAAAGACGACAGTGAGTAAAGAGAAACTGGAAGTACTGAGGCGTCCTCAACCTTCCGGACAATATTCTGGATACTGGAGTTGGCAGTGTTTATGCAAGTTGCTTGCTTACTTCATGTTCCGACTGGGGGATGTGGGAATTCTCATGTAACTGAATGAGGCCGGCCTAATTCATTTGTTTCGGAGGCCCGATGAGACCTGTCACTGTCTCAGGCACGTGAAGTTAACATTAACGCCTTAACTTTTGTGACTTGTTGTCTGTGTCAAACGAGATTACTTAGTTTAGTCTAAGCTGGAGCAATGGATACCCGGGGTCTGGATTCCGAGATGTCTTGGAGGCAACACATATGGAGAGCTAGGACTCAGGAAGCTGGTTAAGCAACAAAAGCCAGTGCATCAAAGTAAAATAATCCAACAGAAGGATGAGTTTGCTGATTTTATGTGTTGCGTGTTATGAACGAAGTAGCTTGTTGCGTTGGATCAAAAACTGAAAATTCTACAGATTTGTGCAAGGTCTCTCAAACACAAGGCATATCTGCTAAATGTTCAATTCAAATCTAGGATGTACAAAATATTACCCCAACTAGGTAGGGCTAGAGCATCATGACTGTTGTGGAGAATCTGCTTCTAGCACATTGCACGACATTTGCTGAGGAAACTTCCACGAGGGTCCCGGATAAGGTTCGGGTAAACAGATAAGACACCCGTCTTATCTGAGAAGAAGTGGGCGGGCAAAGGGAAAGAGGAGTTAACAGAATTTTCATTCAACTTGATCCAAAATTCGAGGACCAATTTAACAGGTTATGAGCCTATACTGAAGTACCTTCAGAGAACTTGAACTTGAATATATTTAACGTTTACGGGAATTACAGAGATCAAACGACGCCGGACTGGCTACCGGACAGAATTAACCCTCTGCAAGGTTCACTATAGAGGTTTGTCGAGCGAAGCGCTATTGCTCCCAAGTTACCTTGTTACTCGTTTCCGCTCTACCGTGGTTGCAGTACAAAAAAAAAAAAAAAAACAATTCCCCAGATATACCCTAAGCCCAGAAGTGGGGCTAACCCTTGACTTCTCCACAAACATTCGTTCCTCTGAAAACTTGCCATGTTCTTGAAGTCGTGAGGATCACGAGAGCAAGACGGCAGCGTCCAGTGTAGCCTGGGAAAACCTCCTCGAAGACGAGTAAAAACCAATATGTGAGCATCCGAGGGTTCATGATATATCCTTCCACTTTTCTGGTGGCCGCTGCCTTGCGGATGTGGATGAGGCGCAAGGCAGTCCCCTTTCTAGTGACCCGCCACGGTCACCAGTCTGTCCAAGGGACAGAAACGCAGGAAAAACAAAAAACAAAGGAAATATTTTGGACTGTGTGGACCCTCCAAGTTCAGTCCTGAGCGTGAAGGTGTACTCCTTGAGTTGGAGTGGTGTTGTGGCGATGAGGAGTTGGCGATCGCGAAAGTTGTGGAAAAAGGGGGCGAGTCGACAACGAGGTTAATCCTCAAAGTTGGGCGATTGCGGTCTCAAGGCTCCACAGCTCATTGTCAAAATCCGTGACAGAGTCAAAGAAGAAGAAAAGAATAAAAGAATAAAAGACGCTTATCAGTGTCATAGGCGTCGTCCTCCAGAAACCTGGGGAAGGGGAGGCACTAGACCTCAAAGGTACCCCCTCGAGGATTGTAGGAGGGAAGGTTGTACCTTCGGAGAACATTTGTTCATTGTTTTTAAAAGCTTCTTAACGGAACTTGTTTTACATATTTGCCATTTCAGGCGACAACTGGAAGGAGCGGGAGTCTAACTTCATCGTTCAACCTCAAAGAGAGGGGCTCCAGCATCTGCTGGCGGAGAACTCTATGGAGGGGGTGGAAGGGGGCAAGAAAGGCCCTGACGCCAACAAGAAGCAGAGGGACGAATACATGGCCATGAGAATCCTCGAGCTTAGTCTGAGTGAGTCTTTTAGGGTCATGATCAGGGACGAGACGACAGTTGGCAGTGCTTACGGGAAGCTCAAGACGGCCTGTCCTCTTGATACAACCGATATGGCATTTGAAGAAATGAGAAATATCTTCCAGTATCTTTTGAGAAAGGGATTGACTATTTTGCAAAGCTGGACGTATTTCGAGGCGGTGTATAGAAAGCATCACAAGCTTGGCAATGAGCCGAACCAGTCGATTCTCTGGAATTTCTTGTTTCTGCTTCCCCAGGAGTACGAGAAGGTGGCCAAGGCGTGCCACCGAAAGAAAGATATCTCGTCGAGTGAGATATTGGAACAACTAGAAGAGGTCCGAAAGGCGACAAGTATTGATAGACGAGTAAGCTCCGGTACTAAGTCGAAATCAAAGTGCTACAACTGCGGCAAAGAGGGCCATCGGATGGCCGAGTGTTGATGAAAGAGAAAGAACCACACAAAGCAGAAGGCAAACCAAGCTACCTAGGAGAAACCATGCAGTAAGTGCCCCCGACGTCGTAGCTGGATCATTGATTCCGGATGCTCATGTCAAATGACAAAAGAGCTAACAGTATTGAAGAATTCCATGGAAACGCGGGAGACAGTTAGAATGGCGGACGGGAGTTGCATTGGGGCGTCTAAGGCCGGTTCGGTAGATTTTGATATTGGCGACAAAAGGCTCACGCTGTCCAGAGTTTTGTCTGTGCTAAAATTGTCTGGGAACTTAATATCGGTAATGACTTTGATGAGCGAAGGAAAATTCGTTTTGTTCAAAGACATGAAAGTCACGATTTACGATGGGGAGGACAAGACGGTCATCCCATTGCAAAAAGATGATACAGTCACTAGCACGTGTTTGCTAGCACATAGTACTGCATCGGAGGTTTAGTCATATAGGTGACAAGAGACTGAGGAAAATTAACCCAGAACAAACGCCTCCAAGACCAGAAGACTACGCAGTCATACACTGTTTCACAGCTAGCTGTTAAGCACGACACATGTGTGATTTACTTGAGCTTTGCCTTACAAAAACAAAGAGGCTACCCTAGTACATCGCATTAGACTTGGGTGATTCTGGAAGCCTAGATGGCATCCCAACTTGTCTACCTATGCAAGACGCAATATAATGGAGTGGACGTGGGCTTTCATCATGAAGGTATTTCTGTGCCTGGCTAGAACAGCTCGTGTTTCTGGAGTCGGTCTCAAAGATTTCTTTTGCTACCAAACTGAAAAGCGTTATGCCGGACATCAGAGAAAGATCGAATCTATGCTAAAAAATTGTTATCAATGCTATCCAGCGTTCCTGTCCGTACAATGAGAAGGTCAAGCAATTGTCTGATCTTCAGCCTTTTAGCCGTCGCTTTCAAAGTGTATTTATTAGAGATAACACGAATGAGAGTGATGGCGGGGGCAACAACAGAAGCAACGAGGAGCATAGAAGTGAGAAAAATAGCGAGGGCAATGACGATGACAATGACATGTGTATTAGTGCTGAAAGTGAGGACGGCAGTGAAGCCTCGCAACCCAACCTTGAGTTTGCCATTTACATTGAGGAGAATCGATACCTTTTAGCCAACAGAAAAGAAAAACGTGCACTGCCGTTCCGCTCTCTTGTTGATGCTTTGTGGTTCATTGCCGAAGAGGAGGATGAAACGGCTTTCTTTGCTGTGTTCCTGAATAGAGATCTAATCCCAACAAGCAGTGACAGCTTTCTGTGAGATATACCTACTATCTCATTGAGGCCTATAATATACACTACAGAGTTACCGCGCAATACCAACATGTTGACTTTGGAACTGCACGATTTTGAGTCATCGTGTGTGGCTGGAGGATGGCCAAGTATAGATGTGGATGTGTGAAGCAGATGGAATTTGTGCAATGCACAACAGCTATCCCCTCAGACATG
The DNA here is from genome assembly GCA_038407015.1 of Ceratocystis ficicola. Classification (NCBI taxonomy): domain Eukaryota; kingdom Fungi; phylum Ascomycota; class Sordariomycetes; order Microascales; family Ceratocystidaceae; genus Ceratocystis; species Ceratocystis ficicola. The sequence goes on along the minus strand of JAZBQP010000045.1, from coordinate 60,142 downwards.
AACGGTAAGTGCAAGCCTATAAAGAAGCACTTGGCCAGGTTCTATTATAATTATTGTGCAGCCCATGTAGTTCGCCTGTCTGCTGAAATGAAGTGTCTTCCAAATCACGTCTTTGGATGGAAAGACCCATGAAGGACTGCCTCCTAGATGCAAGCTTCAGCCACAGCGCTATATTGTATGTTGGTTGTTTGTATGGTTGTCTGGTTTCTGAGCTTTCATCTCTGCGATGCCTTCGCCAGGGGCTTGTTGCACTTCCTAGGCATGACTTGCTATAACAGATGGAGAGTACTGGCGCCGACTGGATCTTAGGTTGCTTTTGGCAACTTCATGTGTGCAATCTAGCTTGGTTTGATCCCCGACTTCTTGTCCAACGTCTCCCTGATTCGTCTGGAATGCGAAAGAGATAGCAGACATGTACGCATATACAGACATACTTACAGCCCTTTGATTGGGAAAGCAAAACCGTGCATGTCTAGCGTTTGGTTGCCCGTTGCGGAGGGCTGTTAGTTGCTTAGCAGACGTGCTGCGCCTGAAGTAAGAAACATGCGTGCTCTAGTCTCTAGGTTCCGGGCAATCAGCCCGTCCTCTTGCTGCTATCTTTGATCTTACGGCTAGGAGCAGAGGGCGGGACAGCCCGCCTCTCTACAGGCGTGGTGATGGCGGTAGCAGCCATTGATGGGAGAGTACTAATGCTCTCCTCATATCTTGACCGCTTAAATTCATTTCGACAAAGAGAACCCAGAATTCCAGTTTTCATGTTCTTGGGTCCGGTTAGTTAGTTTACGAACATGCCTAGGCCATGCCTCATTGCGTTTAGCTTTCTGGTCACCGTACTATGCCACTGGGCAAGCGGTGCGTTCTTATTCATTGGAGCAAGCTCTTTTGGTGTTTTCAGACACTCCCCTTGCCCCATTTTGGGCCGGGCCTTCTACTGTGTAAGTAGCGTACGGTTTATGCAATAGATTGTCTTGGGCGGACTTGGAACTCCATATTCAATGGGTTGTTTGAGATGAAGGCAAACCCCTTCTTGACAGTTTCGATGAGGCCATGTACTCCGTTTCGTCCGTTGAAAACAGGAAAACACCTCAGCATCTCGACGGATGTATTAAGGAGGAGGATTCGGTCTTCATTTTGTCCCTACTTTTGTCGCAATTAGTCACTGGTATGCTACACATGACTAGACAGACATATTTTCTTCTAATGACCCAGTAACTTGAGCAAACACAAATCCGAGGCATATATCAGCTGCTCTTTGGGCATTCCCATTGCATTTTTCTTTCTCTTCCTCTCTTCACTCTTCACTCTTCACTCTTCACTTTTCAAAAATCTCCATCACTCCTTTCTTTATTTGTTCTTCGCCTTTACTTCAAAGTGATGCACCCTATTCAGTCCATTTCCTCAAGTCCACTTTCCGGCGTGCATCTCGTCATGATGGGTGTCACTTGTCCCTCCAAGTACAGCATGGGAGACAGGTTCTGGAGGTCAGAAATCAATGGCATGGAGGTAAGTCTATCAACTGGAATGGTAATTCGGGCTTTGCTCTAACTTCTTGTAACTTGCAGTATCCCACCTTAAATTCCACCATTTGCCAGGCCTTGGGCGAGAACATCGGTATTTCTGGGGTATGCTTGTAACTACTATTTCTTGTCTCGCGATAGGACCGTTGTTTGCTAACTACTCTGCTTGCATTGATAGTCTGCTGTTGCTGAGCCACAGCCTCAGTCTAGCCGCTGGAAGGACGCGTGCTAGAAGTGACAGAGCTGCCGTTAACATGGGATGTGCTTATGGCCCTTCGTACTTTCGGTGAGGTTTTCGGATGGGGGCTGCTCTAGTTCTAGCTCTGATACAGAGCTGGTTCCCCTAGTCGAAATCTGGGTGTTGGTTAGTCTAGGTTATGCCGTGGGCGTCTTGTTCTTGCGGCGTGGTTCTCGGACGGAGGATGCTCTAGTTCTAGTTCTGATTCGGAACTGGCTCCTCTCGTCGAGACCTTGGTTATTGGTTAGTCTAGGTTATGCCGTGGGCGTCTTGTTCTTGCGGCGTGGTTCTCGGACGGAGGATGCTCTAGTTCTAGTTCTGATTCGGAACTGGCTCCTCTCGTCGAGACCTTGGTTGTTGGTTAGTCTAGGTTATGCTGTGGGCGTCTTGTGCTTTTGGCGAGGCTCTCAGTGGTATCTGTTATAGAGAGTACCAAACTTAACTTGATAGACGTTTGGGGCGCATTCAAGACTTCATTTTCTTGATCTTTTCGGTAGACCTGAAGCCCAAGAAGGGTATTTGCCTTAACATTTTCATTGGCGTTGTAGAAGCTTGAGAGTTCATTCATTGACTAGCAAGATGAAAATATGAGGGTTATTTTACCGACATGCTTGTTTGACCAGCATTCTTGTCAAGTATATTAGCTATAAAGTCTAAACCTCATGGCACGTACCATATGAAGCTCAATGGCAAGCGCATATCTTATTTCAATACACTTGGACTATCTCTCGAATACATGTTGTGCATCATCTCCTTCGTCTCATTCACCGGAGGCCATAGACAACAGCAAGCTGGTCCATTTCTTCACCAGCCTAACCAGCAAAGCCAACAATCTAGAAGTTTGTCGGTGCACTACAAGTGCCGCATTATTCTGTCTTCTTCTCCGCCTCCAAGGGTCCAATCTTGGTACCAGTTGCTTTAGCGTAAATCATGCGGTTTTTGCCTTCACCTTTGCTCTGGCAAAGGCCCATTGTGGTCCAGTACTCATCAACTTCCAGGGTAAGGGCCTTCACATCACCGCCACCGCTATCATGCTCAAATGAAGTGGCATCATAAATAATCACAGACACGTCATCGAGGCGGTTGCCGCCAGACAAGGCAATAATAGCGACCTTGGGGTGGTTGCTTTTACCAGCTAGAGTGGGTACACCGCTGAACTATTGCTGTCCTTGGGAAGTACCAAATGTGACAGACTGACGCAAAGTTTCCCTCTGTGTTCAGCTTAGACTAACCTGAGCTGGGTCGCGATCACTCATCAGGCTTCCATCGCGGCGAGAGAAGGCTTTTCCGATGTAGTCGAATTCATTGGCTTCAAGGTTAAGCAGTGGCGAGCCACGCGAGAAAGCTTCATCTCCAAGCTCTCACATCAGAGTTTCGAAGGTATTGTCGCAGGGTGCGTCAGCAGAAGAATCGTCCTTGCGCACCAGTGTGAGCCAAGCATCTGACATGCCATTCTGGTCATCGAAAATACCAACGTTGTCATCGAGACGGCTAAAGAAAGCGTTAGTGCCGTGCCGCCAAAGACCATCGCAGCATTGCCACTAGGCCATGTCTTCAGACAGCTGGATTAGGTCTTCCGAGCGTGCAGTAGAGTCATCAGCCAGCGTGCCACCGTCTGCTTGCAGGTTGTACATGTCAATGTAAATACCCTCGCCAATACACACGCGCATGAACCTGAAGCCCTCGGGTGCATCACAACCACCATCCTCGACATTGGAGCATTTGTCCCACTTCATGCGACGGAAGTCACTGGGAGGTATTTTAGACAAAGTGTCAAGACCATCGCCGTGACTAGGACCACTAAGACAGTTATTCTACGGGGATGGTTGTTAGTCTCATAAATACTGACGTGAGACTCGAAGTCCTGAAATGGGTCAGAACTAGAAATCTTTGCTTGCAGGGAAGCACAACAATGACACGTTCTTTAGCAACTCTTCGACTGCATGTTTATGACCGAAAATATTAAACAGTCTGCCAATTTCCTAGGCTTCCTGAGTCTTGGCTCCATAGTCAAAATCAGGTTGGTTAATTAGATTAATCTAGTTTCCATTTGAAGGTTTTGAAACGACACCAAGGGTTGTAGTTTGCCCCCGTGGCCTGACCAAGCAAAGAACATTGAAAAGGGATGTCTGTCCCCCTGAGCACTGAGGCCGACAAAAGACACATGCATTATCGCCGATTAGCTGCAGTTGTAGCATGCATGGGCTTAGATCCGACGGCGTTATGTGTGCTTGGCAAAGAGGGGCAGATTCTAGTCTGAAGTGCTCCTACGATGCGATTATGATGTGAGTCTTGTGCTATAGTCATAAGGCTTTTCTGGAACTAAGTCTAGTGCTGGATCTAGAGTGCTGCAACACTATTGATCCTGTTAGGCACCCTGTATCTTTCTAGAGAAACAAGTTGCATCAACCATGCAATCTTGATGATCAAAGAAAGGACGATAGCCAACTGTAACGAGGATATACTGCCTGATGCCTAGACAGCTATGCTGTAGTAGATGGTGATGTAGCCATTTCCGCTATCACAATTCTGATGAGAAGCAACAAACGTAGAAGGAGTCCGCAGACAGTGAGCAAGTAGTTGATGCACTCAACATTCGACTTGTTTTTTTACATTACCTAGCACGACATGACGTGGCGCAGGATAAGCAAACATCCCTCTAACTTGAGGTTATGTGCACAATCAGTAGCTAGCAATGCCCACACCCACCTATGTATCCATCCCAATTACAGCACAATTCATCTCGTCGTTGAATGGTTAAGCCAAGAGCTGGCCATTTTACTTATAATTTGCCCAACAATGACGCATAGAATGGGCGAGAAAGATGAAGAGAATGGGTATCTACAATCCTATAATGCCATGCAGTCCTAGTCAGACTCCTATCAGTCAATGACTCCGGCTCAGAATACAGCTCCGTAGAGACCGCCAAAGCCACCGCTTTTCCTTACATTGCACTCATAGGGTAGTAATCTAGAAATAAACGATGGCACGGGGCAGTCTGACATGTGCCTTGTGCTAGAGTCAAAACACGCCAACTACAAGGGATGGACTCAAGACTAACGTGTGATCTCCAGGTCTTGACTAGGCATTAGGGCTAGAGTAACAAGAGAAGAGATGAAACACATGCCGCCACCCGAGGCCAGTGGCTCATGACTAAGACGGCAATGGATTATCGGGTCAGCTCGATGCAAGTATATGCGGCTGTCTATGATGTATCCAATCATGCTTTGTTTCAGGACTAGTTACTAACTTGAAGAAGTCAATGTTGATAGAGATAGTTATATTTTATTCCAATTACTAACAAAACTCAGTAGCCAAACAAAAGGCGAAATTATAAACATGAAATTATTAATCGTCTCGACTTGGTACGAGGTAGATGATCAAAAAGACAAGAAAGAAACATTAGAAGCAGAACCACTACCACCACCAGAATAAAAGCCAACACTAGGGTCCAAGCCAGCTTAGCAACGCAAACAAAGCTAATATCCACAACCGCACCATCAAGTATATTGCAAGGGACTCTCTCAAAGCCCGGCAACGGTGCCGAATAGGTTAGGTGTAGAAGGGAAGTACACCCAATTCTCTCCTGGGTTCATGGGTCCCTGGCCAACTGGTACATCATCCAATACCTGATGAGCATTGGGTTGATTTTGAAAGGTCTCGAGCATGGCGTTAGCCTCCTCTTCAAATCCGAAGAAAGGTACTCCGAACTCCATCGCCACAGGGTTTGGATAGGCGTCAGCGTCAAATAAGCTTCCAGGGTTGGGGAAAGGAGGGAAATAGCTGCCGTTCACTACGGTCATGTTGGGCTCAATTTGCTGAGTGCCGGTGGCTGCCTGTGGACTGGTGTTGGCTAGCTGACTTTCAGTAGAAGCCATGAAAAGAGGGCTTTCGGCGTGAGCTACAAGGGTAGGGCTCAGGGCAGGGGCCAGGCTAGAAACAGGACCATTTCCGAAAGAGCTGCCAGTGTCCTGAGTAGCGACAGCATCAGCGGCAGCTGGGGCCACTTGGAACTCTGAGGGAGGGACTCCATAAGAAGCCTCATGCATATCAACATCACCCTGACCCAAGTGGCTAGAGTGAGGGGAACCTAGTCTAACTGCATCGAAAGTGATGCTAAGATCGTCCTCGGCATCTGCGTCCTCGACCTCTGTCTCGTCGCCGCCAGCAGGCACCTTTTCCTCAATCTTGTTGGGCGAGAACTTATACTCCGGATGAGCCTTCTGATGGTTGATCCGCTCCATTTTCGCCCATACATTGAACTTCTCTCTAACGGCCATAGGCTCGATGGCCCAGGAATCACCGCAAATCTGAGACACATACTGGTGGTTTTTCTGGCAGCAGATCGTCTTGGCAAGCATCTGGTGAGCCTTGCGGTACAGCATGAAGGCATTCATAGGTCTCTTGACCTTGCCGGGCTTCTTGCCGACATTGACCTCCGCATGACGCTCCTCAGAAGAGCGATTAACAAAGCTGTCAATGTCGGGAATTTCAATGCTTGGAAACTGCCTAGCCAGCTGACTCAGAGGGGACCGGATTGCGGCACTGCGGCGTCCGGGGCGGACTTTGTCACCACGCTTCTTGGGAGAGGGGGTCTTGTCAACCCGGCCAGCGATAATAGGAGCGGAATCGCCTGAGCTGCCGTGTTTGCCTGCATTTCCAGACTTTCTTGCGCTGCCAAGCTTGGCCTTCTGGCTGCGGTTCCGGAGGTTAGGCCGAGCAATAGTAGGCTAAACAACGTAGTTAGCAAATAGAGATTTCATTATGATGCAGTAGAAAGCGGTTATAAGCATACCTTGGATGTGCTGGCCTCCTTATTTCCAGTATGGGAAGCAGCAGAAGGAGGGGGGAAGTTCACCATGGGGGGGCGGACACGAGGAGCTCTTCCGAGACTTCCAGTGGGGGTAGACTTCGAAGAGGTAGGCTGGGCAAGAGGCATTTTGGAGGGGAGTGGAAAAGAAGAGCTAGTAAAGGGAGCGTAGAGAATGGCCAAGAAAAGAAGAGGAGGGGGGGGGGAGGGGGGAGAAGGGAGAGAAGGTTGGAAAGTGCAAAGATTTGCTGAAGTATGTTTAAGGGCTTGCTGAAGTAGCTAGAAGAGAAGGTATGAGTGTTTGTGTAGATAGAAGGTGTGATGAGTGATGGTGAGTTGAAACAAAAAGAAAGACGAAACGGAGGGTGGATTGCTTGGCTTAATATACCCGTTGGGAGACTAGAAAACATGTGGAGGAGATTCCTTGTTTCCAGAGGAGAAGGCGTACAGTCCGTAGCTACAATTTGCCTTCATCCCGTAGCAGCTGCTTGTCTATCTTTAGGAGTTCCAAAGTCACATAAGATCATTGCATGCACCCCATGCAGCCTACACTGCAGGACGAATTCACATGAAGCTTGGCCGAGTATGGGGTGTACCAGGCAGGGATGGGGTGTGTCTCAAACGGTGCGAAAAGGTGGGTGATGTTGAATGGGAAGTACGTTGTTTGACTAGTTACTTAGAAAGGTAGACACCAAGCTAGTCGCGATGAGGCATAGCTCAGGCTTGCTCGTAAACTGCTCGTAAACTGACCAACCAGAATCCAGAAAAGAGAAACTAAATTCTAAGTACTTAGCGCAAAATCGAAGTATCAGTGGTGAAAGCGCGAAGGGAGCACTAGTTTTCTTTCATCAGTCATGACTACCTCTATCACCAGACTCTTACACTTACAGAGAGGCAAGTTTCCCCTCACATCTGATCTGGAGTTCAAAGAGAGCAGCAGGTGAGAATGCTAATAGCTCAGAAGCGAGAGGCCGAAGTACACTTGTGTCTGACTCTAGCTGAATGCATCTGTCCTGTACCTGATACTAGGAAATCGAATCATGTATGTAGCTTTGCTTCTCTAATCGAAATACCACAGGTACATGATACACAACCAACCAGTACAGGTGTACCTCTGAACTTGTGAATGTGTCTCTTATCTCTTTCACATTCCATTTGAATTGAGGCGAGTCTGGGCAACATAGCGAAGAGCAAGCCCAGTCAGTCTGTACACATGAAGTTGTCAAAATTAACCCAAAATCCTGCTGGGATCAGTGCGACTCTATGCGAAAAATTGAGGAGCACGAGCAGGTCCAGAAAGTAGGACAAGCCCCTGGCAGCAACCAAGAAACGGCAACCATAAAGAGGGAGCTGCAATTGAGGTCGAGTTTGTGTGTCAGGATATCAAGCCCGGCTACAAAGTTCAACACTAGAACAAGGTCAACTTGTGGAGGCTTTCCAGCCAGACCCAGGGTCATTCTTGGGCGGGCGGCTCCAGTAGCTTTACCAAGCCATGATCCTCAGCTGTTTAGAAAAGAAGACCGAGGGCTGGCCACAGGAGAACATCACTTTCCAATTTCACGCATGTGTGAGGCAGGAGTAACTAGCCACTATTTTCGTGAATTTTTGCCACTTCTAGCCATTCTATGGGTCATATCAAAGAGTTGCCAAGACGTGATGGATGTGACGAAAAGGTGACAAAGGTGATGGATGGGCAAGCAACAGGCCAGGTGACTCGCTTCCCCAAAAAGGCTACGGCAGTTTTGATGAGACTCGATTGAGCAGAAAGAGAGGCTTGGCAGGAGAGGACACGGCTGGCCGTTGGCATTCTCGCTGGTAATCAGCTCCGCACACCCACCTGCATACTTTTGGCCTTCAGCACGGCAGTCTTTGGTGATATGATTTCTGTCTACGATAGCCAAACGATTGTAACCCCAAGCGGCTTAGCATAGATGGATTTGCTGACTTGGGCTCTTGTTTGAAAGAAAAGACATTCATGAATGCCTTTAGCGTTGGCCTCTGATTGGTGCAAGTTACGAGCTCTGTGCTGACTAACGCGATCTAGACGCCCTAAGGCTATTAACAGGATAGTGGCACAGGGTTTCTCTTCTTTGAAATCCCTAAGAGGGATTGATTGTAGCCGCTCCTAGGCTGCGGCCGTCTCAAGCGCAATCAACGTCATGACTGGGAATGCAGCAGAGCGAGCTTCGCCCTCTGGGGGGCCTGGTATCTGTAAAATAGTTTTAGTGCGCGTCGCCCATGCGCCCATCACTAGGATATCACCTTGTTGCACTGCGCTTTAATGTCAGTTTTGCATCTAATGCAAGTAGGCAGCACGCAGTTCCAGTTAGCTTTATCCCTAAGATCTAGGGGCGGGAGGGGAGGAGGGGCCGAGAGCACGGGAGGAAAAGAGGAGTCCGTTGTGCATATTTTTTCTCTGTGACCCTCGTCAAATGTGTCGCGTAACTCTTCTAGAAGCCCCACGCTGGAGTTTAGGCATGGTTTACCCATGTGTCTTGGTGAACATGGCAGGCTTAGCCCTATAACCCTATCTGTGCACCCGCAAATTCTCCCAATTTTTCTACAACAAACAAACTCGAGCACTACTCTCTAAGCCCCATTCATTGGGATAGAACAAAAGCAGAACCACGCTGATCACCTGCTTTTGCATTAACAGTAAGTTTATCTGTCGAGGTCGAGGTTCCCACAGTGGATGCTGAGGGGGCGAGGGGTCTCTGTATACACTCGCCACACAAGCCCAGTCCAGACTCTCTCTTGTCTTGCAGGGCGAAGACCCAACTCAGTCGCAAGTGCGTGATTGACAAATACTTGTTATACTAAAAGATCAGGGCTCAAGGAAAGCCGCGATTCCCGCTAAGAGCACTTGCTAGTTAGCAGTCTCCACCAGCTTCTCATTAGTTATTTTACATGCTTACGCGCTAAAACTTTAAAGCCTGGTTTGAATGGGAAATCTAAAGATGGAGGTGGAAGCGGAGGCGGAGGTCGAGTCAAAGAACTTGCGCCACGGGACAGTCTTCTCCAACTGTGCCAGTCCCATGTTGCTTCTTTGCGTGTAGCAGTCTGCCTCGGACTTGGTTCTGGAACAAATCTCTAGCCAGCCGTGCCTGCCTGGACTGCGCCAAAGAGCTTGCCTGCCCTGCCGTCTGTTGCACCGTGTAGACCGCCCGCAGTCAGTGTGTGCCAGGCGAGACAAGACTCGTCTTTCAAAGAAGACTGCGCCCAAGACCATGTTCCTTTTTTGGACTTTCACATTTCACTTGGCGTTTCGTTTCTCCCGAATCGTTCGTTGAAGCCAAGTGGCTTGCTCGTGGTCCTGGTGGAGGGTGACGCACATGAGAGAGCCTTGCCATGTTTCCATCTACGTAGGCCTGGAACTTTTTCTTGTCTTTTTTTTTTTTCAGAATTTATCCCTCTCTTCCTGAAGACAAGTGACTACGGGTCATACAGAGACATGGCACATATTTTTAGCACGCTTAGATCCACACGCACGCATCCTAGAAATCGAAGGTCAAGGTGCAGTTTAACAATAGTGTGCTTGTTGCTGAAATATTTCTTGTAAAGTTCATGTATCACGTACAAACTCTTGTTTACGGCATTTCACGCAGCGATTTCTTTCTCTACGCCCTCATCCGGGCCCTTCCCCTCTCCACCCTCCTTGTTAAGCCTCCTTTCCACCAAAGGTGAAGACAAGCGCTGCTGAAGCCGACTATGGCGGCGCTGCTCCTCTGTCATTTTAACTGGCGGCGTGAGGATGACCTCTCCCTGCACTGGAGCAAGAACCGTCGGCGGTTGGATAGACGCAGCGGCTTTAAGCGATGCGAGCAATCCTTGCTGTGTCCTTGGCCTTGCTGGTGTGTTCTTTAGTGGTGATATGCCTGCCTCAGCAGGCGGGATAGGAGACGACGGATTGTCAAGGTCAGCCGGCTTCCCCAGGGGAGAAGAGCTCAGGTTGGCATGGAAAGAGTCCAAAAATGACATAGACCTACGCCCTGGAGGTGCAAAAACCCCATTTCCGCTGGGCGTTGACAATCGTCGGGACATGGGCGTGTTGTTCACGAAACGCTGCGGGGTGGCCGTGCCGTGTGCATTTGATATTTTGGCACATGCTTTTTCCGTAGGGGTTTCCGGGCGCACACTCAGTACACAATTAGACTCACCTGCACGATCGTGGAGTTGTCTGGTCGCGAAGAGGGTTGAAGCAAATCCGTTCACACTTCCAGGAGTGTTGCTATTTCTAGAAGCACTTAATGGGAGTGGAACAGATTTCTTTGAGGGCGATGGGGGGACGCCTGGCGAGCTACAGGGGCTAGGGCTTGAAGGAGTGGCACGAGAGGGGTCATCTTCGATTGCAGCAGCCAAAGACTCTCCGTCCTTGCTGGTTTTGAGTGACCCAGCAGAGGCAGTGTCTTTTGGACCTGGAATGGGCGTGCTATCTGTTTGAGATAGAGCATCACCATCGGTCACATTGCTAGGCCCCACATCAGGCTCCGCCACTGTTTGCACCTTCTTCTGTTCATCTTGGATTCGTCGCTTGCATGAAGCACAGATGAAATGGAAATCTGGATGCTCAGCGTCTTGATGGTCAACACCTACACATTTGCTGTGCAGCCACACACTGCACCGTTCGCAGGCAAGACAGTGCGTTCCATCGTCTACCTGCCCATGCATCCCACAGATACAATCAAACATCCAATCCTCCTCATGTTCTAGAGCAGCAAGAGCTTCCTTCTGTCTTTCTATTTCAGCCTGAAGTCGACGGCCAGAAAGCCGTTGACCCGCAGCGGCCTCGGTAGATTGAGACGATAGCCGCGCGAGTTCCTGCTTGTGCAAAAGCTTCCGTGATTCTCGGTCTTTCATGCGCCTTTCCCGGGCGCGTAGCCGTTGATCACGCTCTTTTTCGCGTTTAAGCATAATCTGTTCTTCTTTGCGAGCCTTTGCTTGATTCTCGTGATGTATCCGCTCCTCTTGCTTTGCATTTTCTTCCATGGTCTTTTGTTCTTGCTTTACAGCAAGGCGACTGGACCGCTTCGCATTAGCCATCTTGGACAAATTTTCAAGCTCCTTATTGCGCTGTTGCTGTTTGCGCTTGCGGGAGTTTTCTTGTTTCTCCAGAATCGGGAGCAGGTGGCGCTTGATTTGGTCGCGCAAGACTTTTTCGTTTTCATCCTTGGTTTTTTGTAATGTTGCAAGGAAAGACATGACTTCGCTGTAGCCGACCGCAATACACTCCCACTTCGCACCCCCAAGCCCATCGTCAGCCGGCTGCGCTGCGTCGTCACTGATTGACTCTGATGCAGCATCTTCCTCCTCGGCATCTGCAGAATCGACACCGGTAGCCTGGCCGACGCGCCGTCTTTTGCTAGATCGCCCTCCAGGACGCTGCGATTTACGCGACTTTTTCGATTTCGATGGAGGTGGCGTTGACTCAGGGGCGTCTGTCATTCTGTACAAGCGGTTGTCGTCAAGAACATAGTATGAGCGGTCTTCACTGTCCCAGCCATAGGGTTCGATTCTCTGCAAAGCATGTGTGTTAGTGATTGTGCGCGCCAAAATTCCGGGTATCCAAGGTACCATGATGATTACGTACCCAACCAGTGTGGTCTGTATCTTTCAGTCCTGTCATACGATCTCTCAGTTTTTCCGAGTTGATCATCGTCCATTGTGTCATTTGATGGAGTATGCGGAGTTTGGTGTCAATATCAAACTCATGGAACGATTTTGCAACTTGGTCCTTGCCAAAGGGGTTCTTCTCTGGCAACTTTTGCAAGTACTGCCGACGCGTGTATTCGTCGAAAAGTTCATGGCTACAGGTAGGGAGGCCACGGCGTTAGCAGAGGGTCTAGCTGGACGGACAGGAGGCATGGATTGGCATGGCATAGAAATGGTGCAGGCAGAATCATACTTGAGCCCACGATGTGAGGAAAGATATTTGAGAAGACACAGGCCAACATCAAGGAGGACAATTGATCTTTGCTTCAGGCACTCGGATTCCAGGACCTGGATGATAATAGCAAGGTTAGCAGGCGGGAAGCAGACGGAGGGGGCCGCATGGCTATCGTGGACGTACATCGACATCAATCTCGTCCGGGATTTTGACGGCTTGGCCAAACAGGTAGATCCATTGGCAGAGGTTGGCGAAGTACCAGTTGTTGCGCAGACGCTGGAGTGGGCCGGCAGGCTGGGGCTTAGCCTCGGGTGACTTCCGTTCGGTCGGGGCTGTTTCGACTGGGTTGGATGGTCTACTGGCGGGCGTTTGATGAGCAGTCTGTTCAGTGCCAGAGTGCGGCCGCTTGCGTAGAGAAACCATTACGTGTTTGAGATCTTCAAGATAAAGTGCAAGGGTTAGGCAAGAAGGCAGCGCATGAGTCCAATCAGTACGCCGGACCAGATATTGATCATATGCTGACAAGGCTCCGCCGACAACAATGGGAAACTAAGATGAGCGCGAGGCGAAAAAGGAAGGAGAGAAGAAAAATAAAGCAGCCGGAGAGCCGAAAATTAAAACGCGTCGTGTAATTAGCGATAATTTGGGACTTTAGCATGAACAATTGTGCAAGATGGCCATTGCTGGAGAAAAGATGAATGGCGATAACAGAGAGAAGTTTCTCAGTGGATAATTATGGAAGGTGACAAGGCTGAATGAGGTTAGCCGTCATAGGGACTAGGAAGGAAGGGAAAATGGAAAATTGGAAAGGCTAGGGCAAACATCGAACGCGTTTGTTGGGGTTCCGTTTAGCCGTCGCGTGCTTGACCACAAATAAAATGAAATCCGGCAGGCCCAAGCCAGGCGCCAAATCCCAATGCACCCACTCAGTGGCTACGCCTGCGCCGAGAGTTTGGTGGGTAAAGTGGGGGCGGATTATGTCATCAATAGAGCCCCCCCCCTACCCTATGCATCTGCGTGCATGATGAGCACGAAGATGAAACGAGGCGCGCGTACGAGGCATGCGAGGCATGCAAAGCATGGCCAAGTGCTGCAAGTAAGGGCACCAGAGCAGCCCAATGAGCAAAAAAGCCGGTGCGGAGGCACGTAAAAACCAACATACAGGCACGATACCAAATGTAGCTTCTCTCTTCACGACTCTTGTGTTGTTCTTTCCTCTCTGCACACGGCACGGCCCAGCTCCAGTGTGGCTGAGGGCCTGTTGTGCGGCTATTCCTGTTATAGGTTCGCAGGTTGCTTCCAGTGCTCTGGGCTGTTGCGGGCTCAGTGAGAACTGGGCTGTACAGACAGATCGGTTGGTTCATTGGAACATTGTAAGACATACACACAAAAAAGCCGCTCCTCCTATTAGTCGGGCAATAGAAACATTGGCAGCGACGAAAGCGACAATAACAATAGCCAAGGCAGGCTGCTCGTAGGCTGCTAGTAGAAGCAACAGTAGCAGTAGCAGCAGCAACAGCAGCAGTAGCAGCAACAACAGCAAGCGGGAGCTCACCTAGGACGTACGCATGCGTGCATGGATGCATCCACCGTAGCATGCGCGTGGTGGACATGCTGTTGGGAGTCGCCACGCCTCCGGCTGATGTACATAGCTCCTCCTCCACACCTGCTGGCGGTCTCTTACTTGCCTGCACTAGTGGCAGTTCTTCTGGAACCTTGTTCCTCGCGATCCTCAGAGTCGCCTGCTGGAGATTCCCTCCCCCTTCCCCTCCCATGCTGGCAGGCTGCTGGCATTATCTTGCTATATTTGGAGCTCGGGCGCTGCTGTTGTTGTTCTAGTAGCAGCGCATCTTGTGCGTGCTTGTGCTTCGCTGAGCCGTGCTGCTATCTGAAGAAAAAAAAAATACTCGTGCACGGTCCGCTAATATCTCCAGAAGCTAACTACTAGGAAGAGGGCGCCAGGGCTGTTGTTTCCCCCTGCTCAATCTTTTTTATAGCTGGAAAGCTTTAACGTCTAGGCCGAATAGGGCGCTATATTCGGTTCTTCCTGACGAAGCCGCTCTCTCGCCTCTTTATTCTCCTGTCGAACTCTTCTCTAAACCCGCTGCCCACTTTTAGTGTTTCATAGAGACTCTGGGCCTTGTTGCATATTTGCATTTGCAGGGCGACCGGCGATTGATTTACTCTTCTGCATCAGACTCTTCTTTCTTTTCTTTTCCTGTCATCTTCACGCTCGCTATTTCTGTCGTTGTCGCTCTTGTTGTTGTTTTTCCTTCTTTTTTTTTTTTTTTTTGCTTCTTTTCTCCCCCCATTTAAACGGGCGCAGCCTGTTGTCTTCACCATTCCTTTCCCTCCCTTGCTCACCTCTGTCCACCGACCCTCGCTCTTCTCATAACATTGACTTGGCATAGTGAGTATGTGTGTCTATGTGTCTATGTGTAGACTTGGCCCATCCACCCCGCTCAGGGCTTGTGGGCTTGTTCGTATTGGCATAGGCCATCCTCGTCCCTATCCTATGTGTCCACTGAGAAAACATGATAGCAGCCAACTAACTCGTGAAATGCATGGTAGATTCCGTCTGTGTCTTTAAATTGCACGATGCCTGTTCAGCGATAATCGACTTTTTTCTTGGTGTTCTTTCGTTCTTCTCCTTCTCTTCAATCCTCGGTAGCCCTGTCTGCTAGCCTTCAATCTCATTCGTTTCGATCCTCCCCTTCCCCCTTCCCCCATCGCCGGATTGCATTGCATAGTGTGCTAGCCCCCAGCCTGTCTCTCCGCCTGGCTACCTACCTGTCTTATCAGCGTAGAGGCTCGCTTTGCGACAACCTTGATGGGCCATCACGACTTGCACCTACCCTGACTTTAATTCCCACATCATGGACAGCGACGTCGCGGCCCGGAACTTGGCGCAGCAGCAGCCTGGAACGCCGGATCGTTCTTCTGGCAAGCAAGCTGTCGCCTCAAGCAGCAAGCATGGCTCCCCGTCGCACCTCGCAGGCCCTACCTCCGACGCTGCTGGGTCGTTTTCACTCTCACAAAAATCTTATTCGGATTATCCTTATCCCCAGCTGTCCATGCAAAATGCCTCTTCTTCGACTGGAAGTCCGCGAGCCCACCGCACACCGCCCGTGCCCGTGCCACCTCTAACAACCTCCTGGTCGACCCCAGCAAAGAAGGCTCAGGTAACCAAGAGGTCGAACTCTCCCATTGACGCCGCCTCCGTCTCGTTTGCCCTACCTCCCAACATTAAACAAGATAGATCAATATCGCCTGATTCTGCCGTCTTCAATGAATCCGGACGCTACTACGATGACCCCTACCACAACCCCGAGTCTGACGCAGTGCCCCTTACTTCCCGTGCCCAGCCTATTGATGGCACCGCATCAGGCGCCACCCTCCATCCCCGTTCGCCCGCCGATTCTGTTCGCCGTGACAGCTTCCAGACCGTTTCGAGCTATGCCAACAGCCCTGTCAAGGGCCAGATGCTGTCTGCCGACGATGCTCTGCGTCCCAATCGCCAAACTGGCTATGGAAGCTCCCTGACACCCTCCGGCTCTGTTCGCCGTCGCTCCCGATCGCCCTCTGCTACAGGAGCACTCCAGCGCGCCGGATCAGTCATGCGCGCTATGTCAGAGCGAGTTGTCAATGTTTCCGGCGAGGCCGAGGTTGTTGAACAGCAGCTGTCCATGAACCGCAAATCAAGAGCCCCGTCGGATGATGAGCGCACTAGTCCCCACGTTTCCCCTGTAATGTCGCCGCTGGGCATGGAAAGCGGCTATGTGTCGCAGATGTACTCGCATTCACCCAAGGAGAAGCTTGGCAACCCGTTCGAAGAGACAGTCCCGGTCTCGGAGTCCACTGTGCCCATGCCAAACCCTCTCAAGGGCAGAAGCTTGGGCATCTTTGGGCCTGAAAACCCGCTGCGCAAGTGGCTATGCACTATTCTGGTCAAACCCATCACTGAGATCTTCATTCTGCTGTCTATTATCCTCCAGCTTATTCTGCTGACTGCGGATGCCGCACCTAGCGTGTTCGATGATGGGCGAGGTCGGCCGCAGTTCTGGGGTGAAAGTCGCATGGATTGGGCTTATCTCGTACTCTTCATCATTTGGAGTTTGGAAATGGGCGCCCATGTAATTGTTTCTGGCTTTATTCTCAATGCTGCCGAGTACAGTACTATTGATCGCCAACGCGGTGTGCGCGCAAACATTGTCGACAAATACACAACCTTTTTCCAGCCTGAAAGCCACAAGGGCAAAGCCTCCCGTACTTCTCAGGCTCCGCCCCCTCTACTCCGTACTTTCACTGCCCTAGCCGACAACGCGTCCAAGGAAGACCAAAAGAGATGGCAGCTTGCGAGACGCGCTTACCTTCGCCACGGCTTCAATCGTCTGGACTTTGTTGCTGTCATGTCTTTCTGGTTGTCCTTTTCGCTCAGCGTCACGGGAAATGAAGATCGTCATGATATCTATATTTTCCGCATGCTTAGTTGCCTGCGTATTCTCCGCCTTGTTGCCATCACCAATGGTACCGCAATCATTCTACGGAGTTTGAAAAAGGCAGCTCCGCTGTTGGTTCGTGTCGTTTTCTTGCTAATCTTTTTTTGGGTCCTGTTTGCAATCATCGGTGTTCAGAGCTTCAAGTCTAGTCTGATGCGTCACTGTGTCTGGATTGATCCGCTTGATCCTAAAAACATATCTGCAACTTATGCAAACGAGTTTGCATTTTGTGGCGGTCATCTCGACAATACCACCGGCCTCAAGATGCCATGGGTGTACTCAGAGAGCGGCGACAGCTTGGACGACTTGAAAAACGGCATCAGTAAGGGCAAGGGCTACATCTGCCCTCGTGGGTCCTACTGTCTTCAGCAGAGCAACCCGCACAATGGCACTGTCAACTTCGATAACCTACTCAACTCCATGGAGCTTGTCTTTGTCGTCATGAGTGCCAACACCTTTGCTGATATCATGTACTATACTACAAACTCCGACTACCTTGCTGCTGCGCTATTTTTTGTCGCTGGATTGGTTATCATGATGCTTTGGCTTACTAATCTAGTCATCGCCGTCATCACATCCGCCTTCCAAGTCATTCGTACCGAAAACCAGGGTAGTGCTTTCTCAAGCAAGCAAGATATACAAACGGAAACCAATGAAACCCAGACCTGGCAAGCGACATCTCTGCAAAAGTTCTACGAAAAGACAAAGTTTGTGTGGATTTCATTTATCGTGTCTGATCTTACGGCCCAAGCCTGTAGGACGTGGTCGATGTCGGATGAAACAGCTAATACTATCGATAACATCTCCATTATCGCAACGATTGCCCTTGACGTTGAAATAATCTTCCGCTTCATCGCCAATGTCAAGCACTTCTTCCGCAGCTATGTCAATTTGTTCGATTTCGTTCTGGCCATTGCGACTACAGCCATTCTCCTGCCACCAATCCATGACAACGCAGTTCTGTATGGCTGGCTTTCGGTGTTCCAGATTCTGCGCATATACCGTGTCGTTTTGGCCGTTCCCATGACTCGGAAACTGATTCTTCTAGTTCTGGGTGATGCTTCGGGTATTGCCAACATGTTCTTGTTCGTCTACATGATGACTTTCTTCATGGCCATCTTTGCTGTCCAACTCTTCCGTGGTGCTGTTCCAGAGGAGATTGATGGTGAAGGCCTCGACATCACCTTCGGAAATATTTACAACTCCTTCCTGGGTATGTATCAGATCTTGTCTAGTGAAGATTGGACGACGATCTTGTACAACGTCACATCGGTTGGCAAGGGCACTAGTATGGCCGTCTTCGGTGCTATTTTCTTCATCGGATGGTTCTTCTTGTCCTACTTTATTATGATCAACATGTTCGTCGCTGTTATTCAAGAAAACTTTGATGTTTCCGAAGATGAAAAGCGGCTAGAACAGGTCAAGGCCTTCCTGCAGCGCAAAGAACTTGGTCAAACAACTTCCCACCAAATTTCGCTGGCAACAATCTTCTCCATAGGACGTCGCCAGAAGCCACGTGACCCTCTGGATTACGGCCCGGCTACTATGGAAATGCTTCTTAAGGATGCACTGGTGCAAGAATTCTTGGCTGAAACCGACAATGCTGATGATAGCACTGGCTCTGGACACGGACACCTCAACGCTGCTACCACTACTTTCCTCTCTGGCGGAAGCCGTGGTGATGTTAAGCCCGGCTTCTTTTCATCACTCTGGGGCAAGATGGTGACTCTGTTCACTAGTCGTGAACCTAACCCCTTCTACTCCAACATTCGCTTTGATCCACCTGCTGGAGGAGATACTATCGGCGGTAGCGATCCTCGCTCCATCGCTAAGAAGGCTGTCCTGGCAACTAACGCCCGAAAGAGAGCCCAGCGCGAGTACATTGCCCGCTACCCCCGGTACAACAACTCGCTTTTCATCTTCAGCCCTAAGAACCCGATTCGTCGCTTCTGTCAGCTCATCGTTGGTGCCGGCCGTGGTAGCGAGCGCTTTGAGGGCCGTGAGCCCAACAAGTATGCCTGGTACTCATTCTCGTTCTTCATTTACATCTGCATCATTGGCATGGTTCTTCTAGCCTGTGTGGCCACTCCCCTATTCCAACGCCAGTACCTTGAGGATCACGACATCACTGGCCGCCCCTGGTACACCTGGTGCGATGTGTTCTTTGCTGGCATCTTCACACTAGAGGCTATTATCAAGGTCATTGCCGATGGTTTCTTCTGGACCCCCAACGCCTACTACCGCAGCTTCTGGGGCTTCGTCGATGGCGTGGTGCTTATCACGCTGTGGATTTATATACTCACTATATTCGCTAATGATGGTGCCGTGTCCCGCGCTGTAGGAGCTTTCAAGGCACTCAGAGCCCTGCGTCTGCTTAATATGAGCGACGATGCGCGCGAAACCTTCCACTCCGTCATCGTGGGATCCTTCAAGATCATAAGCGCAGCGTTTGTATCCATGTCGCTGCTGATTCCTTTTGCCATCTATGGCCTTACCCTTTTCAGTGGAAAGCTCCTTTCCTGCAACGATGGCGACTCTGATATTGTCATGCTCTCCGAGTGCTTTGGTGAATACAGTAATACGCCTTATGCAGACGATTGGGAGCTCCTGTCCCCTCGTGTGGTCAAGAACCCGTACTTCAACTTTGACAACTTTGGCGCCTCTATGTTCACGCTCTTCCAGATTATTAGTCAGGAGGGTTGGATTGATGTGGCCTTTTCTACCACCGCCATCACCGAGCCCGGATACCAGCCCATTTCCGCCAACCGCCCCGGAAACGCCGTTTTCTTCGTCATCTACAACCTGATGTCCACTGTATTCGTCCTGACGCTGTTCCTTTCTGTGTTCATGCGTAACTACACTGAGCAAACCGGCGTTGCTTTCCTCACTACCGAGCAGCGTTCGTGGCTGGAGCTACGCAAAATTCTGCGCCAGGTCTCGCCTTCCAAGACTAGTCACAATGACCATGCGAAGCCGTGGCGCAAATGGTGTCACAAGCGGGCTATTGAGAAGCGAGGTGTTTGGTACTCGTTCATCACCACCATTTTGGTCTTGCATCTGATTCTGCTGATGACAGAGTACTACCAGGAGCCCGATTCGTGGACGATAGGACGTGACATTCTGTTCATGGTATTCTCGCTGATATACGTCATCAACATCTCGGTCCGTATTCTTGGCCTTGGCTGGACCCGTTTCCGCCGCAGCTCTTGGGATCTGTACTCGCTTGTCGTGGTGAGTGGCAGTTTTATTACTACTTCTGCCTTGCTGATCAGCAGCACTGAGTCGGACACCTATGTGCAGCTCCACAAAGCGTTCCTGGTAGCTATCGTGCTGCTGTTAATTCCCCGCAACAATGCCCTGCATCAACTGTTCAAGACAGCTGCGGGAAGTTTCTCGGCCATCATTAATCTTCTCGCCACGTGGTTTGTTTTCTTCCTCATGTATGCTATTGCTTTCACACAGGCGTTTAGTTTGACGCGCTGGGGTGAAAGAACGAGCAGCAACATCAACTTCCGCAACGTGCCCAATGCGCTCATCATGCTCTTCCGTGTCAGTATGGGAGAAGGGTGGAATCAGGTCATGGAGGATCTTGCTGATATTGTGCCGCCGTTGTGTGTTGATGAGCCAAGATTCTTTGACAGCGACTGTGGAAGCAAGCCGTGGGCACGCTTCCTGTTTGTGTCATGGAACATCCTCAGTATGTACCTCTTCATCTCACTATTTGTGTCGCTCATTTGCGAAAGCTTTGCCTACGTGTATCAGAAAGCCAACGGTCTGGCGCTACTTGAGCGCGAGGAGATTCGTCGTTTCAAGCAGGCATGGCGCTTGATCGACCCCCACGGAACCGGCTTTATTACCAAGGAGCAGTTCCCGCGACTTCTGGGCGAGCTTTCGGGTGTCTTCGAGATGCGTGTGTACCCCCACGAGGACTCAGTTGGCCAAATTCTTGAGGATATCCGCGACACTTCGGCAGAATCTGGGCACGCTGCCTTTGGCAACATTAACCAGGCCAAACCTGAGATCAATCTCGAGCGTCTCAACACTCGTTTGTCGCAACTGGATGTTGCAGAGATTCGCCGCCGCCGCCGTCGCTTTAACATTTTCTTCGAGGAAGTTATGGTCGCCGCCGACCCCGACAAGGGCATTTCGTTTACGTCGGTGCTCATGATTCTGGCCCACTACAAGATTATCAGTGAGAGCAAGAGTCTGCGTCTGGAGGAATTCCTTCGTCGCCGTGCACGTCTACAGAGAGTTGAGGAAGAAGTCCGTCGTCGTGTTGTCGTGGGCTTCTTCAACATGCTGTACTGGTCTCGCAAGTTCAAGCGCCACATTGAAATGAAACGTGCTTCCCGAATGGGCACCGTCCCCTCCCTGCCAGCTATCCAAATTAACCGGGACGGTAATGCCTCCCGTAGTGAGGAAAATGACGGCCAGCAAAACATCAAGGACGGCGTTTCTAGCACCATCTCTAACAGCCCTACCTTGGCTGTGGCTGATGGCAGTGCACGCTCGTCTTCAATTCATGGCCCCAGTGGCAGCAACGGCAGCAATGGTGGCATCAACCCGCTGAGTCCCTCGGGTGATATAACATATGACGCCGACAGCCGGCGCACATGGAACGGTGGCCTTGCAGGCCTCCATCTTGATACTTCGCAGCATCCTCTGAGCTTGCCGCGTACAGGATCGAGCAACAGCCCTTCGACGCAATTTGCAAGCGGTGGCTCGTTCACATTTAACGTGCGTGAGACTCGGCCAACAGCTGGCGACCGACGCATGACAGCAGTCAACAGCTCCTCGGCTGTGCAGGACATGCTAGATGAGTCGGTATGGATAGAAAGTCTGAGACGGTCGACGACTGTCCGACGCAACCAGTCTCGCAGCGGGCGTCGCTAAACGGCGACGGACTAACGTTGCGAGATGAACCCACACGGGTTTGTTTTATTTTATCATTGGGGGACATGTTTAAGAGACATGTGCCTCTACTCTGCATCTTGGCCGTACCATTTTTCATAGTTTGCTTTTTGCTTGCGTTTTTGCAGTCTTTTTTCCGCCATCATCGCATTTATTATTTTCGTTCTTTTCTGTTGTTTGCTGTTGGGTCTTGGAAGATTTCTTTTGGTTATATTCTTGATAGCTGTTCTGGTCTTTTATTGCCGTTGTCTCGTTATTTTCTAGATGGCCAACAGTCTTTATCGCGAGTGTCCTTGGTTGGGCTAGGCCTAGGAGTTTTTCCTTTGTTGTTTCTTCTAATATAAAAGGGTCTTGCTATGTAGCGCCTGGGTGCTCCCCAGAAGCGCCGAGCGGGCCATCATAATACTAAATGGTTTCGTTTCAGTTGAACATCATCTCACATGCGTGCATGTACAAGGGGCTTGTTAGCTATGGCAGATGAGGAGAGAGAATTTCGTCCAACATGGACTGTTTGGTTGTTTGGTATTTACAATTGGCTTGACGTGTTTGTCATACCTGTATAGCTTCAGCCCATGAAGGAAAATAGGCAGCTGTCTGATTTCAGCTTGGCTTGACAAGTGCTGAAATATCATGGCTACACCAAGAGTTTAAGGCAAGGCATGCTTTATTAGAGCCCTGTAGCAACCTAGACCTGAGTGAGCTTATGCGGTGGCTTGTACTTGATTGTGACAAGGGTGATCTTGCCATGGCTAGAAGTACTGTAGATACAGAACTGGCCTGCTCTGTTGCATTTTCCACGCACTTTCTAGTGGGCGGCTCGGTTCGGTTGCTAACCACCAAGATCAGCCGGACCTCCTTAGAGTTAGTAACAGACACAAAGGGTTTCTAAGGCCAGACGTTGTGGTTGTAGATACACAAATCGATTGAGATCCGCTCTTCAATCAAGAATTAGATAAGCAAAAACCGCAAATCATAGGCTCCTTCATCTTCTCATTCTAAGGACATTCGGTAACGCATGTGATGAGCATGCGCATCAAACAAGTATGCACACCAAAAATCAAACAACTTTACTTTCTTCCATTTAACCAACCAATTCTCAACCATTAAGCATGCCTCAACCCAATGGTGAGGGTATTATACTTGTTGCTCTTCAATCACTTCTAAATGAAGCAAAATTAAGTCTCCGACAGGCGGGCCAATATCACCCTGCCAGCTGGTACCAAGAAAGCAACCTTCTGGGGACTTGGCCATTGCGACAACCCACAATGGTTGGACCGACAATGAGATAGGCTTTGAGTGGCTTAAGCACTTTGATCGGTTTACAAAGGCACGATCTAGTAGTCGCTATCACCTTCTGATATTCGATGGTCATGACAGCCACCACTCGGTTGACTTCGAGAAAAATTGCAAGGGCAACAACATTATCACACGTCGTCTGCCATCTCATTCATTTCATTTACTTCGGCCTCTTAGTGCCGGCTGCTTTTGACCGCTCAAGAAGACATGTGATCAAGAAATAAAACATATAATCAGGTACTCGATGATCCACGTTTCCAAGACTGACTTCTTTGAGGTATTTTATGAGGCCCATCGAGCAGCTGTAACAAAAAGGAATATCAGGAGATGATTTAGAGAAGTCGGAATCATTTCTTCGGATCTGGGAAGTGTCGTCTCTAAGCTTGATATGCAGCTACGGGCCCTGACACCGCCCAAGGAGGCCAGCCTTCCCGACCCTTGAGTTTCCAAGACGCTGGGGACGGTACTAGAGGATACTTCTCGATATGAATACCTTGGAAGATGAATTAAGCGGCATTGAAGTAGCTCTCCAGAATAGATAGTGGCGGGTCAGTAATTGACCAAAAGGACTTGAACGTGTAGATAACAGCGGAATTGGTCAAGGAGGGTCGGGGCTAGTGGATGGAAGGCGCTACAGAGCATTTGGTGGAACTGGTCGTAATGCAAGAACTTATGAGGTAGTCGCCACGATATATGTGGAAGACCACAGCACTTGAGTTCAATTGGTTAGATGCATTGTTGTGTTTTCATGCTATGTTCTGTCTCGAAGGTTGATTTCTTTTGTGCAGGCGCTTGTCATGTACGTTAGTGTCTGAGGCATTGAACATTGGTCTGCAAATAGGAATGAAATTCTCTATTCAAATCGGCCAAGATGGACATTTCAACCAACAACTTAGATATACGATGCACATTGAAAAAAATACAGATCACCCTTGGTTCTACTTCAAAGATATTCAGTACGCCCTGATGATGTATACTGCAAATATGATGGTATTGAGACATTACGGTGCTAAAAGGAAAATAAACCATACTTCCTAAGCTAGCCGAAGATTGAATGGGGGAATACAAATGCCGTTATAGTATTGAGTGTAGATATGCAAGGCTAGATTGACTTTTTTGAGGAATAGAGAGCAAGTTGAAGAGAAGAAGAGATAGGAGCATTTCTGGATGCCTCACAGGCGGGAGACTTGCAAGATGTCGCCTAGGCCAAACCTTGCCAAGATTGCAAAGCATCACAACTGACGGGAGAAAGAAATGGAATTGTCCTGACGAAAGAACCCGGTGAGCGGGGAGAGTAGCCGAGTGACACCAAAACAGCAATGAAGCCCATGAGAAAGTCCGAAGGGTAAAGACTTGGATTCGGGCGAAGCAACGACAGCAGCTGGGATTGCTGCCCCTGGGATGGGAGTCGACAAATCTGCAGGGCGAAGAGAGAAAGCCAGGCGCAGTGTGAGAGTGTCTGTACGTTGACACAGAAGCCTGATGAGCGGGGAGATGATGTGGGTGGCCGAGAAATGGCTCGCCCACGGTGAAGACCACGAGAAGGCCAAAGGGGAATACCCAAAAGGAAGGGCCACAGTCGGGGCCAACGCCTTTGGGATGGGAATCGACGAATCTACAGGGCGAAGAGAGAAACTCAGGCGCCGTTCCAGAACCTCCATGTGTTGGAGGGGAGACTGGGAAAGCGACAAAAGAAAAGGGAAAGCAGCGAAGTTGCTGTGGGCGGTAGGACCCGATGAGGGGAGAAGATATGGTAGTGGCTTGAAGACGCCACCCCAGAAATGAAGGCCACAAGAAGGCCCAAATGGAATACGCAAAGGAAGGGCCACAGCCGGGGCCACTGCCTTTGGGATGGGAATCGACGAATCTACAGGGCGAAGAGAGAAACTCAGGCGCCGTTCCAGAGCCTCCATGTGTTGGAGGGGAGACTGGGAAAGCGACAAAAGAGAAGAGAAAGCAGCGAAGTTGCTGTGGGCGGTAGGACTTGATGAGGGGAGAAGATATGGTAGTGGCTTGAAGACGCCACCCCAAAAATGAAGGCCACGAGAAGGCCCAAATGGAATACGCAAAGGAAGGGCCACTGCTGGGGCCACTTCCTTTGGGATGGGAATCGACAAATCTACGGGGCCAAGGGAAAGAGTCAGGCGCCGTGCCAGAGCCTCCATGTGTTGGAGGGGAGACTGGGAAAGCGACAAAAGAAAAGAGAAAGCAGCGAAGTTGCTGTGGGCGGTAGGACTTGATGAGGGGAGAAGATATGGTAGTGGCTTGAAGACGCCACCCCGGAGATGAAGCTCATGAGTAGCTCCAAATGGAATACCCAAAAGGAAGGGCCACAGCCGGGGCCACTGCCTTTGGAATGGGAATTGACGAATCTACAGGGCGAAGAGAGACAGCCAGGTGTTGGGTTAGAGCCTCCTCAGGCCGAAGAAAGAGAAGCTAAGAAAGCAAGGCGAGGAAGGACGGTGTTTTCTTCTTAGAGCACCAAGTTCTGGCGGGGAAGAGAGACACCCTGTGGCAGACGGCCATTTCTGGAGCGAGGATACCAGACACAGACCAAGGCAGAGAAGGGAGGAACAAGAGAACGAAATCCAGGGCTATCCCGAGAGAAGGGGGACTGAGCGCGGTGGTTCTGTTGATGGACAACGTGAATGAACATGGCCAAGATCTTCTCCTGGCTTAGTCCAAGTGGAAGAAAACGAGGGCCTTTAGTGTTCGCCAGCAACAGCGCTCTACCAACCCCTCGGGAAAACTTGGCCCCAACAAGATGAAGGAAGACATAAACAAACGTATTTTTAGGGCAAGCCTTTGGTGTTTGCTAAAGATTGCCTTCACAAATTGGACTAAGAGAGAAAGTTGCTGGGGGCAGTCAAGTGGAGATGAATCCGTGTACTTGATCCATCTGATCGATTGTAGATGCAAGTGTATCACACACTGGAAGTCGTCCCGCCGTTATTTTTGCACAGTACCAGCACATACTGCCGTTTGGTAGCGGGATGCTCAGGCTATCCCGACATCGCATCAAATTTCGTCGTTTAGGACAGTCAGCCGCGAGGAATGAGTCCTCGTAGCCATTTCACCTTGTTGAGTGTCTATGAAGACAAGTGGAAACACACTACAACACCTCAGTTTCCATCGCCACAGTTGCTATTTGTTGTCGACATTATCTGTCACACAATCACGTCGGCAAGCGCTAGGCTTGCAACTTCATCAAGCGGCAACTAGACCTAAATACGCGTCATTTTCGGACATATGACTAAAAAAGAGCCAAGTGCAACGATCCAGACCAGAAGTAATCCGAGCCTGACTCACGTTTGTGCGGAACACAATCGCCGCCAAATACGGCATTTTGGAGTCGTACATCTACAACTCTAACGAGACTAGCTTTATGATGGGAATTATCTAAACAAGGATGGCCGTTACAGTCGCAGAAAGACGTTCGAACGCGAAATTAGCTCAGCCTAGAAACGGGGAATGGTCTACTGTGTTTCAGGGCAAAAATTCCCAAGGATGGTGTTAACTGCCGTTCATAATCGTTGCAGGTCAATGTCTTCTCTTGACATTGTATGAAGATAGCCCTCTGCCGCAAGACTGAGACTAACTCATCGATACGACAGTAAACATCTGAACAACAAACGAGAAAGTGCTAGAATAGGTCCAATATTTCGATAAGCACACCCAGCCGTGCACAGCCAGCGAATGTCGCCTGCTCATTCTAGATAATCACGGAAGTCACCTCTCTGTCGACTTTGAGCTCTACTATAAGGAGAAAAAGATCGTTACGCTCTGTATTCCTTCTCACTAGTGCCACACCCTTTAGTATCTTGACGTTGGGTGTTTTAGCCCCTTAAGCAAGCGTACGATGATGATGATGATGATGATGATGATGAAATTCTATTTATACTCTTGATAACTAGCTGGGATCCCATTTTGTGAGTCCGGAGGTCCGAAGATGTCCGAGTTTTCAATCGCCGGTTTCCTGTTTCTCCTGCCGCCCGTGTCCCTGCGGTCCCGGGTAGCGACAGTGCCGCACCCATAGGGATCTGCGAGAGACACTCCCCTGCTGCTGCGCATGTCTGCCCAGCTCCGAACCGAAAAGAAAAGCAAAAACCTAAAAGAAAGAAGAAAATGTAGATGTGAGTCAGTGTCACTAATGCAAGCTTGACCCAACTTGACCTCAAGGCCGCAGCCTACTGTCCTGTGTTTGTCATTAGCTTTTTCTTAAGCGTAATTCTGCCCTTATTTGTCCTCAGTAACTTGGTGACGAAGTTCTCGGTCCATGGTTTCTGTTTCTTTTTGCATGACCATCTGTGCGTCTCCTTCTTGTCCTCGCCACAGGCGGGGCATTGTAGAAGGGCCGAGTGGTGTTTAAACCTTTGGTGGTACTTCTTGAACTCTCCATGTCCTGAAACTGCCGCTAATATGGTCCCTAAAACTTTTCGAGGCACCTTGGTGCTTTTGAATTTGTCTCTCTTAGGGAAGTCCAGGTGTTTCCTGAAGTTGTGGTCCTTTATGCCTGCTCTGTCATAGAACCACTCTTGGAAGTTCTGATGTGCAGACTCTCTCAGACACCTTTTGGCTCTAGCTAAAGACATGTGGAAGTCTGCGACTTCGGTAGCTGCCTCTCTTGCCTTCTCATTTGCTGTCTCATTTCCGTGAATTCTCGAGTGGCCAGGTATCCAGATGCAGTGGAAGGAGCGTCCGGGGAGGGCGGCTTTCTTGTCTTGAATAAACATTTTTACTTGGTCAATCAGGTGTTGTGACGTTGCTACTGGCTTTGCTTTAACGTTCATTCGTTGAACTGCCGCTTGATTGTCCGAGCATACCCATACCATGTTTGTGCTTCTTAAGCAAGCGTACAGACGACAAATAGAGAGCAAGATGCGGCCTGGCATTACGCACATCACCAAGGAGGATTTCTTTCCCTCGTTTCTAGTGGAATTCCAAGAGTCCATAACTGAAATACAAAACATCCGGTGAGGTTTTAGAGGGGCAGGTCTTGTATCCTTAGACTCAGAGAGCGTGGTTTCTCGACAAGATGTGAAGCTACATACGCCAGCACCTATCGAGGGGGGTGATGAGCTACCTACATCTTGGGTTCCTCAGACGCCACACAACCCGATAGAGGCAAGCTCATAATTGAATCTCTTTAAGAATCAGATCTTTAAGCACTAAGGAAGCTCTCCGACATCGGTCCTACATGCTGTCGACTAGGTTGCAAAGGGGACATAAGGAATCATGCATCAGATCGCTTTGCTGTGAGGTAGGAGAACCAGAATCTTCAGCAGGAGAATGTGATACTTGGTCGACACCAGCGAATCACAAATACTAAGGCCAACCGCTTCTTACTGCTCTACAAGCCCTTCAAAAATAACCCAAAACTAAGCATCCGAAGTGTTGCAAACCTCCATGGAGTCTCTGAGCGTGGGCTACATCGCCGGCAGAAGGGCATTCAATCGCGTCAACTATCTAATCTTGAGGAACAGATCATTGTTCAGTTCATTCTGGTCCTAGATTCGCGAGGATTTCCGCCCCGCTTGCATGGTATAAAAGCAATGGCTGATCAGTTGCTTAACGGCCGAGATGTGCCACCAGCTGGCAAGCATTGGGCTTCAAACTTTGTCAGGCGACAATCAGGCCTCAAGACACGGGTTTTCCCGTAAAGGTGACTACCAGAGAGACAAGGGCGAAGATGCTGTCATTATCCGTAACTGGTTTAAGCTTGTGGAGAACACAATTGCGAAGTATAGCATGCAGTTAGATTATTTCTACATCGTCAATGAGACTAGTTTTATAATGGACTTGATTCAGAACGGAATGGTCGTCACAGGCATAGATAGGTGTGGGAAGCCAAAGTCAGTGCAGCCTAGAAACAGGGAATGGATTACGGTCATTCAAGCGATGAATGTATATGGCCAAGCGATCCCGCTGTTTATCATCGGCGCAGGCCAATATCACCACGCCACCTGGTACCAAGAACCCAGCCTCCCTGACCATTTGGTTATTGCGACTACACAAAATGGCTGGACCGATAACGAGACTGGTCTCGAATGGCTTAAGCGCTTTGATCGCTGCACATCCAAGTGATCAAATAGTCGCTATCGTCTCTTAATCCTCGATGGCCATGAAAGCCACCACTCCACCGAATTCGAGGGATATTGTGAGGGGAATAAGATTATTAGGCTTTGTATGCAACCTCACTCGCCTCATATACTTCAGCCACCTAATGTCGGGTGCTTCGGCGTGCTTAAGAACGCTTACGGCCAAGAAATGGAGCATCTGATCAGATGCTCTATAACCCATGCTTCGAAGACTGAGTTCTTCCCAGCCTTCTACGCTGCATTTCAGGACACCGTAACGGAAAAGAATATCAAGTTAGCCTTCAGAGAGGCCGGACTTAGTCCCTTTGACCTGGAACGTGTCATCTTGAAGCTTGATGTGCAGCCACGGACTCCAACGCTTGCCGAGGAGGAGACAGAACCGTCGACCCCTTGGTTTTCAAAGACCCCAAAGACCATGCTTAAGGCTCAATTTCAGTCAGAATACCTCGAGAGGCGAGTTGAAAGGCACAAAAGCAGCTCCCCAGCATCAATTCTAGAGTCCATACGCTCTTCCTCTAAGGGGACAAACGTAGTTATGCATAAAGTTGCCACATTGAAGGCTAGAGTCAAAGACCTTCCTTAAACTGGTGAATGAGATGCTAAGTCGGCGCCGGAGGGCGAAAAGAGCTCGACTGTAGAGAAGAGGGGTAGTGGTATTAGAAAAAGAAAATCAAGCAATTGATTGAATGGATGTGGATGCACAGGTAGTGGCTGAATCACCGAGAAGTGGTGGTCAGGGAAGGCCGGTGCGACCAAGGATTCAGTATCGTGGTGTCTGTGGCAAGCCTAGTCATAGTGCAAGGACATGACAGATAGTAATTCAGACATCTGGGGAAGAGTATAACGAGCAATTTGGGCTGATTGAATTGTTTGTCATGTTTTTGTGTTTTTATTACGATTTCTATCTTGAAGGCATGAAAAAAGTGACGCATGTTATCTAATTTCTAAGCTACAGTCAGTTCTATCCAATCCATCAGAATTTTGTTGGCCCCACAGCGCCGCCACCTACGGCTGAAAAACGCCACATACACAGAACATGTGGCTAAAGCTTGCTTCAACCCAAAGCACCAACGATGCCAGGAGCATACACATCATCATAGTCTCTTCAACAACGAAATCTTGGAATAAAATAGGTTAAAGCCGCACAAACCACTCAGAATGAGCTTCTTTACACATTCCCTATCGGGGCTTGGCTTGGTCCTTTTGATTCACGCGTAAGCATCACTGGCTGATATGCGACAAGTTGAGGCAGCTTAACACAACAACGATGAGACTTACTAACGTACGTCATATAGTTGCTACTCGGCGCAAGAACACACGACCCTACAAGCGCTACGCTCAACCTCCTCTTTCTCTTCTCTCCCTCCCGATATCGTCATAGAAACAATTGCAGCGACTATGGTTCTGACCCTAGGTCTCATTCTATCTGCTCCTACTCTACGCCCTATCAACTGGAGAGTCTGGGCTGGTAAACTCGAGCGCGAAGGCCCTGCCGTTTTCTCCGAAGACATCTCTAAAGCAACTGACATTATTGGAAACCCCTTCTTTTCGCTCGAGTCAAGGCCTAGCTTCATTGATATCCGAGGCCAAAGAAAGAATTTCGCGAAGTGGACATTGGAACAGAATTCTTCATAGTTGTATCAGCAGGCGACACTCAGAATAAAATATTTGGGATGACGCTTATCATCAATCATTGGCCCTAAACAGCTTGTACTACTCTTTATATGTGTATTGAGATATCGACGAGAGAACAAAGATATTGGCCATCCCGTCGCGGCTGTCAGGCCTCCTGTGTTTTCTTTCTGGGCTTACTGGCACATTGGCTTACCCTCAACTTCGCCATTTTGTAGGCGTTCGCAGCTAAGGAAAGAACTGCCCAGCCCTAAATTGTCTCCTTCCGCCCACAAACTCTACGGTTAAACCAGCCGGCATAAATGAAACACTGAAGCCATAACTAAGTGGAATACTTCATTTTATTTCTAGCACTTTTTTTTAGCTCTTGTTGTTCATTTGAATCTTCGCTAATAGTACACATTTCAATCCTTGAAGATGCCCCCCCTTCGTCCTAGAAAAAGAACGCAAAAACCGCGCCAGCCCACCTCGAGTGCTTCTAACGCTTTGCAATCAAACAGACCATCCTCTCGAGAAATCTCACCATTTCCAACCACACGAGGTTCTCGTGCTAGACAGCCGCCCAAAGCACCAAGTTCCATAGCCTCTTCTAATCGCATCCGAACAAGCACGGTGATAGCTCCGCCGTCTATGATCAGCCAGTCACTCCCACCTGTAACTAACATTACGCCTACTACAAATATTCAAAACAATGATGTGAGCTCTACAGAGCTATCCAGTCTAAATGAGATTACTATGGCGATTGAAATGCATAATGACCACACTCTAGGATGTGCTTTCTTTTCCTTTGGCCAAAACGCCCTTCAGGTCATGGAAGACGTCACACTTGGGGGCATTGAGGTGGTTGAACAACTGCTTGTTTACATAGAACCAACGAGTATTATTACTCCCTTACGAATACCGGAGGTCCTCGAGAGCTTCTTGGCTCAATATTGTAAACGGATTAACTCAGGTAATATAAGCTGCAGTTTTTCATGAATCTCAAACTAACCTGGATGCTCTTCGGTAGGAGGTGATGAAGAGCGGGTCGTTCTTCGTTCTCTAAGTTCTTCTGAGTTCTCTTATAACACAGCCATGAATTCTTTAGGATCAATCTATGAAAGGTGCAACGGCAAGGCCAAGGTTTTATTTTCAACATCAAATTTAGCAGGCTACGATTCTGCCAGCCTCTTGCGTCTCTCTTCTGTAATAAATCCAGAGAGTCGAATCTCCGTAAGTCACTGTTATCTAGTCTACACACAAAGCAAGCTATTTGCTAATTTCGATAGATTGGATGTGCTGGCGCAGTGGTGTCCGACATTCGACGTCGCTGCGAAGTGGCCATAATCACTAATGACCATGAAGTCTCTAAAATCTCAATGTTTACGCTCAACGACTTCATGTTTGTAAATCTTGATTCTATGGTGTCCCTTCAAATCATAAACTCGGAAATGCATCCAAACAGTCTCATTTGGGGGCCCCAAAACCCAAGCACCGGCTCTAAAGAAAGTTTGTCAGTTTATGGATTGTTCCATTCGCTCGCTTCTTCCTCTTTAGGCAAGCTGAAGCTGAGAAAACTTTTTCTCAGGCCAGTTCTTGACATGCACGTCATCAACCAACGGCAACAAACAATAGGACTTCTAGTTCGACCAGAAAACCAGGACATACTCTATTCTATATCAAAAGCTTTACGTGGTGTAAAAAATATTCGGAGCTCTCTTGAGCAATTGAAGAAAGGGACTGACCCAGTAATGGGCCGTGGGTCATCTGATAATGGTGTTTGGGGAACGGTTCAAAAGTTTTGCTCGTCTGTGACCAAAATCCGAGAAATCGTCAGCAGAGTCTCCAGCTCAAACCTGCCGCCCATTATTCAAGGTACTCTGGAAGCAATTCATTCCCCAAACATACACGCTGTTGGGCAAATGATTTCTCGTACTGTCAACCTTGAACGCTCACAGCCAGTATCAAGGGCAGTTGTCGCTGAAGGGGTTGATACGCAACTAGACGAGCTCAGGCGTACTTATGATGGGATGGAAAGCCTATTAAACGAGGCTGCTCAACACATGATAGGCACCATCCCTAGTTGGGCCCGAGATTGCATTTCCAACTGTATCTTTTATCCCCAATTGGGATTTTTAACCGTCATCCCGATTAACCCCGACACTAACACAGCCAGGTATTCTGGCGAGGGCATGCCGGATTCTGAGTGGGAGCAAATGTTTACAGCCGATGGAAACGCCTTCTTCAAAAACAACGCTATGCGTGAGCTAGACGCTCAGTTTGGAGATATGTACAGCATGATTTCGGGTAAGCGCGGTGTTTTAGGTCGGCTCTGCAGATATATTACTAACAAGACATAGATCTGGAAATTGAAATCCTCCATCAACTATCACTACAAGTCATCAAATACGAAGAATCCCTTGTAACTGCTGGTGATGCGTGTGCAGAATTAGACTGCATGATTGCCTTGGCCCTCGGTGCTCAGAAATATGGATGGACACAACCTACTATGACAGACGAAAATGTCATTCAGATCAAAGGTGGCCGACATCCTTTACAAGAGCTAGTAGTCCCAGTTTTCATCTCTAACGATTGCAACCTGGCTGGAGGTATTGGCAAAGATAGCCCCATTGATTCTAGTTCAACAATTGTTTCTGAGTCGGGAGACCCCCCCCGAACCTTGGTAATTACGGGCCCTAATCACTCTGGGAAAAGCGTTTATCTGAAACACGTTGCTCTAATTGTTTATCTTGCACACATTGGAAGTTTTGTTCCCGCTGAGTCTGCCGTCATAGGTATCACCGATAAGATCCTCACTCGCATCTCAACAAGGGAAAGCGCTGGTCAAAACCAATCAGCATTCACCATCGACCTTCAGCAGATTGCTTTTGCAGCAAGAATGGCAACCCGCCGGAGTCTTGTGCTTGTTGATGAATTTGGAAAGGGTACAAGAGCAGACGATGGGGCAGCGCTGCTAGCTGCACTCATTGACCATTTCGCGGCATATGGGGTTGAAGCTCCAAAGATGATAGTGGCTACCCATTTCCACGAAATTATCCAAGGAGGGTATCTCAAGTCCTGTCCTGGGATAAACCTAGCACACATGGAGGTTCGGGACATGAAAGACAAAGCAGCCAACAACCAGGATAGAGTAATTTATCTCTATCAGCTACAGGAAGGGCCTAGCCTGTCGAGTTTTGGCGCCATTTGTGCATCGTTAAACGGGGTAGACGACAAAGTAGTACAGCGAGCTGAAGCACTGATG
The DNA here is from genome assembly GCA_038407015.1 of Ceratocystis ficicola. Taxonomy (NCBI): domain Eukaryota; kingdom Fungi; phylum Ascomycota; class Sordariomycetes; order Microascales; family Ceratocystidaceae; genus Ceratocystis; species Ceratocystis ficicola. The sequence goes on along the minus strand of JAZBQP010000045.1, from coordinate 26,013 downwards.
GCTTCCATGTCTCTCAATAGAGACCTGCGATCCGTTTGCTCGGAAATGACGGCAGAGGAACAGTTTAAATTTGAAATAGCTGAAGAAGCAGCCCGGGGCTTCCTTCGGCTGCCATTAGATAGCATCGATCTCATAGGAGACAAGACTATGCATGCAACGGATGTGATCAGAGGACTTTTGCAGGACACACTCAAGCAGCGAGTTGGCGATGAGTAGCATGGACTATCATACAACATGTCTATTTATTTTTGTCACAGCATTCCGATTTTGATAGCCTCTTTTTTATCCTTTTCTCTTACCTTGTGGCCTTTTCCTCAATCTCAGCAACAACTTTTGCTGTTGCCTTCACAATGAGGCCATGTTCAGCCTTATGCATACGCTCCTCCAGATCGTGCAGCGACTCTCCTGCCACGCATGGGACCTCTTGGATCAAAATGGGATCGCCACGGTCAACTTCAGCAATGACATAATGAATCATGCAGCCGGTGCGACCATTTTCCAGCTTCCCCGCCTGGAAATCGTCGTAGGCACGTCCAATGGCATTGGCACCGTCGTATTTCCCTATAAATGTGATGTTAGAAAATTGTAGCTTTCAATATTACTGGTGAAGATGGAGCTCACCAGGGAGGGCGGGGTGGAGGTTGATGACGGGGACCCCCGCAGCGCCCACGGGGTTCAAGAAGGATGGAGTGAAGACCTGCATCCATCCGGCCAAGACAACAAGGTCAGGCTTCTCTGCTATTACGCGCTGAGCCAAAGCAGCATCGTACTTGGAACGGGCCTCCTTAAGCTTCTCCTCATTCTTCTCGCCGGCAGCATGGAAGCCGTCCTTGACCATATTGAAGTAGTCAGTAGGGATACCAGCATCTGCCGCACGCTTAGCAGCATATGCGTTCTTGCGGTTCACAAAGACCTTGACAATTTGGGCATAGGGCAAAGTACCAGCAGCAATCGCATCGATGATGGCCTGCAGATTGGTGCCGCTGCCCGAGCACATGACTACTAAACGAGCCATTGTTTGGAAGGTTACTCGTTTTTTCAGAAGGCTCAAAAAATCGAATATGCAAGAAAGTAAACGATTGGATAGGAAATGTGGCTTTAGAGGCTGCTGTCCGTTGGTCGTTTGGCTGTGCAAAGTTTTAATGATGGTTTTTACGGCAGAATCAGAGATTTACTAATGAGATGATGTGCTGCAACCATGATGGCGGGGCTAGTAGATTTCGCAAGCCAAATGGAAACTTTTTAGCTTTTTAGTATTAGGCTGCGTTAATTGGTCCGTATTTCGGCACGGCTAACTTTACTGTGTAACTTCATGAGACTGTCTCTATGAGAAACTCCAAGCAAGGCTGAAGGCTTTACTCTTCTTTTTTTTACATCCGATCATTCATCGCAATGACTCTTGAGACAAAGCAGCACAATGCACAACTTGAACTAACAAAGAAGAAAATACCAAGAAAACAAGAGAACATCCCCCAAGAAATCGACTGGTTTTTCTGCGCTACAACGCTGAAGGATTAAACACAGCGGGAGCACGAACCCGAGCAATTTGGTGCTACACAAAGCGAAGATCTCCAGCAATTTTCCCTGGCTTTTCTCGACTCACCATTGTTTTGTCTTGTAGAGCCGCACGCACTTTTAGCATGGGTTAATCGGTGCAACGGCCTATAGAAGCTTAGTTGTCTAACAACACGGCCGTACGTGGCCCTCTTTTCTACGTTCTTGTTACTTGCCGGCTTTCTCATGCCTATATGCTGTGGAGCAGTACTTAAGCTTGTTAGCTGTTTCTTTTGGTTGTGGAAACCAGCTCCTCATGCATCAGCCTTTGACCATCACCTCACGTTTCCGGGCGTACTAGGAGTGGCCGTAGGAGATTTTTCTTTTTGTTCCAATGAAGTAATGTGAAAACATCAGATTGCAATGTTTGTGTTGTTTGCAGATATGGGACATCGGGTTAGGGTTTTCTATTTGTGGGTGGTACGACACTTTTTTTTTCGGGGAAAGCATTTCTCGATGACGTCGCTCACAAGATAACTTAACTATTGCGTACTGGGCTATATCATAAAGCTAAAAGCAAGGCTAGATAGAGACATCAATTTCCATCGCTAGGATTGTTGTTATGATTCTCTATGTTCTCATTGCACTCTACCAAGAGCGTCGGAGCACGATGGATGGAGTTTCTAGCCCAGCTGCTCACCACTAAGTTCTATGCACTTTGTATCTAAGCAAAAGCAAAAAATTCAGACTGACACAGATTTGGAATACCTCGACAAAGTACACTTTGTTGGTTGCCCTGTGCGTTCGATTTCACGGTTGGTCACCCATTCATGTTCCAGTTCACAAACCAAGCTACTTGTGTAGAATAGCCCGCTAATATATGTGTATATTGGGTTGAGATTCTAGCAATGCACACAGCCTCACATCACATTGTCAAATGCTTCTTCTGAAAGGCTAAACAAACTGGTTGCTATCCCTCAGCCCACCAGGGTTCATTTTGCTTGAGGCTTGCTTGATAAGATAAGGTCAATTTGTCATGGTTGCTATTGCTTTCGAGCTTGGTTTTTGCCCTGTCTTGTCTCCACTTTAGTGCTACTTCGTTCCTTTGCTTGTTCTACGCAGTAGCAAGTTACAGCAGCTAGAAAAGCGTAGCTTAGTGCTAGTCTTAGCGTCTCCAGTCCAACGTTTGTTCCTCTGGCTGTCCACTTTCAAAATTCGTTTGTCCATTCGAATCACCCCTCAATAAACCTTGCGTCCTTGTCTACCTCCCCATCCAGAGAGTCCCCCCCATCCAAAGCCTACTTTTTTTGGCATCGGCTTCTTCGACCCTACTTCAACACACACAACCTTGCGTTGCTTCATATTCATCCATCTATCATTTCGTCATCGACACAGCTTTTCATCTCTTAAATATTGCAGGCTATTTTGGGGTTTTGTTTTTCTGTTCTTTCTATTCGATTCCGATAAAAAAGTTCCTCTTCATCTCCCTCTTTTCCTCGACCTCTACTCTGCTCCTGCTCCTGCTCCCGCTCTCGCCACTTCTCCTTCCTCGCACGATATTTTGCAACCGTTGATACATTCGCTCCGTCTCCCGCTATATTCACGCACGCTATTGCTGTGCCTTTCCGACTCCCTGCTGCTGCCCATTCTGATCTTGGCCTCTTTGCTTCTTCCGTATCCCAAACCATCTTGGCAACAATGGGGGAAAGCGAGGTGACCGGCCCAACTTGGAAGTTTACCCAGTATGTTTCCGCTCACTCGACGCTACCCTTCATAGCGCACCTCAGGCGATTCCGATTCTCTCCCTGCTAGCTTGCTTGCTTGTACATCATAGCCTTACTAACTGTCTATACTTACTTAGGTGCTTCGGTGACAAGGGCGATATTGAAGACATCACTGAAGGTATTATTGGACTCGACCCAATGCTACTCTGACCCAGCACCTCTTTTCCCCGCGCCTTCCTTCTCATCACGTTCTCGAATTCTGTCGATATCTGCACCGCTTACGTTCCTGCCCCCTTCCCCCATCACCATTCATGCCCTTGACAGAGCTGTGTCACATTTTTATTCACCTGTTACCTCAATATCAAAGTCTCTGCCATTCGTGCTTTTGTTGGATTCAGCCGATAAAATACTCCTACTTAACATGGAGCATTCGCGTCAAAAACCTCTTCCACCTGCTAACCACTTCTGTAGCTGACATCATCTCCACCGTCGAGTTTGACCATACGGGAAACTACCTGGCTACGGGTGACAAGGGAGGCCGTGTTGTACTGTTTGAAAGAAACGAGACCGTACGTTGTGCTAGCATCGCCATTTGAGGCCTATTCCCAGTTTTTCTATGTTTCTGCACTGCTCTTCCAAATACCCTCTTCCCTCCTATCTTTCGATGCTTCGCTGCCATAGAAATCACGCCTGGAACATCCATTTACGAATTGAATGACTGCTAACACTCCCTAAAGAAGAAGACGTGCGAGTACAAATTCCACACCGAGTTCCAGTCCCACGAGCCCGAGTTCGACTACCTCAAATCGTTAGAGATTGAGGAGAAAATCAACAAGATCAAGTGGTGCCGGAGACAAAACCCTTCACATTATTTGCTTTCTACCAACGACAAGACTATAAAGCTATGGAAGGTCTTTGAGAAGTCCCTAAAGGTCGTTGCCGAGAATAACCTCTCTTCTGAGCCTACTCCTGCTGGAATGGGTGCTGGTGCCCCTGTTGCGCGACCCTCAGCTTTCAAAAATGCTACCGATCTGAAATTGCCCCGCTTGACGCATCACGACACTGTCGTTGCGGCTGTCCCCCGCCGGACATACGCTAATGCTCACGCCTACCACATTAACAGCATTTCGGTAAACACCGATGGCGAAACATTCATCAGCAGTGACGATCTACGGATCAACCTTTGGAATCTAAACATTCAGGACCAGAGCTTCAACATTGTCGATATTAAACCGGCCAATATGGAGGAGCTTACAGAGGTTATCACAGCGGCCGAGTTTCACCCTATCAGCTGCAATTGGCTGATGTATGCTAGCTCTAAAGGCACTATTAAGCTGTCTGATATGCGTGAGCGTGCACTCTGCGACCAACATGCAAAGAGTAAGTTGCTTCTTTTGCTGTCGACTAACATTTGATCTTGGTGGCTTCAGAGTCGTCTGATCTTTATCCATGGCTCGCTGCCACCTTGTCCCTAATTTTACTGACCGGTTTCATCCATAGTGTTTGAGCAGGAAGACGACCCTAGCGCAAGGTCGTTTTTTTCTGAAATCATTTCGTCTATTTCGGATGTGCGCTTTTCCAATGATGGCCGTTACATCCTTTCCCGAGACTATCTTACCGTCAAGATATGGGATATCAACATGGAGAGACAACCTATCAAGACGATACCAATCCATGAGCATCTTCGGCCGCGTCTGTGTGATACTTACGAAAACGATAGTATCTTTGACAAATTTGAAGTCGTCTTCTCTGGAGACAACAAAAATGTCATGACAGGAAGTTATAACAACAACTTCATGATTTACCCCACTGATCCGGAACAGGAGACGGAGGTAGTCCTTCAGGCTGACAAGTGCGCGTTCAAGGCAAAGAAGATTGGTGTCCCTACACCGATTAACTCTTCATCAAGCCCCAATGGCAAGAAGGGCAGCTCGCGTGCCAACAGCCCTGCAGGCCAACGGATGCGCAAGGAAACCGATGCGGATCAGATCGACTTCAACAAGAAGATTCTCCACATGAGCTGGCATCCGTTCGAAGACAGCATCGCAATTGCCGCTACTAACAATGTGAGTTTCTTTTCTTTTCTTGCCAATGCTGTACGGGACTCTGGCCCTAACCCCTCGCTCTTTACTAACCGCTCCTCTCTACTCATAGCTGTTTGTGTTCTCGGCGCTGTGAACTTCGAACTGATGATGTATAGTTGAAAGCTTCAGACTAGGGGCAAGTAGACTAGACGAATCTCAAATATGCCACACTTGACCTGGCTGACCGATGTTGTCCTAGCCAGAATATTACTATGCAACACCGCACATAATCCTTCCTACAGCAATCTATTATTGTCATTCTTACACATGTACATGATTGTATGTAGCTACAATGCGTTAATTTGTACGCAGATATTCCTATTTTTCAGGTCGCATTGGTGCAGGGCAGTTTGGTGTGGCGTTTGTGGCTCATGGTCAGCGGGAAGGGAGATGATTAATCTGCGGCTGCGATTTCGAAAGACGTATTTGAACTATGGCTGAACTTGGGGTTTGCCACACTCAATTGGGATAGCAACGAGGCTCTGCTCACAGTTTCGGAGGCCGGTTTGCTCAAAACCAAGATATTCGATAACATGTATCTTTAGGGGTTATTCATTAATACAGGATAATATATATCTAAGTAGTGTCAAAATACCAAAACGGCCTCGTATGCATTCTTGAGAGAGATTATTTACTAATCGAGAAAAGACAATGCGGGGCTGGATTTTTCTGATGCAACTAAACTATTTTACTATTAAAAGGGTGATGTGTGGCGCTTCGATAGTCGCATAGAATGAGCTTTCAGCGTCAGCCTTGGCTATTCATTGTTTTGGAAGGTAGATAGATATATCTAGTATGAATCAAAAAAGGGGCTCAATGTCGTTTCATGGAGCACAAGGCCTAATCAAGTGTTAAAGACAAAGAACAGTTATCAGTTATGCAATGGGAGCCATGTAATTCTTTGCAAGGTTCCTGTCCATTTTTTGTTTCCTGCATTTTCCTATACTTTTCCTGTATTGTTGTAGTATCTTTGGCGTTAATAATCCTAGCTCCATCTTCCGGAATACGTAGTCGCATAGTTTATTTTGTGTCTGTTATGCTCGTATACCTCAAGACAAAACGAAGCGTGCATTGCCCACCTAAAACCTTCCCCTTCTTTCTATTTTTCCCGACCACTCAAGCGCCGTCTTGCATACTTCATCATCTCGCACCATCCCAATAGTCTTGGTATCTGCCAGCTATGAGCGAAAAGACTGATTTGGATTCGTCGGATCCTACTTTGTCAAGTTCTGCTCCGGTAGGTGTCACAGCTCTCGACGAAGAGAAGAAGCCATTGATTGCTCCTAAGCCATCGGAGCCGCCTACTGCATCTTCCTCTGAAGATGGAAGTCAAGATGTCCCGATTTTTCCTACCGAGGCCGAATCCCAATCGGGGATGACAACTGTTTTGGTAGACTTTCTTGTATCATCTCTATCGGTTTTAGCCGTCATGGCCTTCATCTTTGGTGGGTGCTGTTCGAATGTCTATGCCCTTGAATCTATCGTCAAGTAAGTCTTGAACCGTTGTTGTTTACCGTCCAACTTCATTCCGAAGCAGAGTGCATTGGCTGACTGGCATTTGTACAGAGTCGAGCCGGCAAGTGGTAAGCTGAATTCCCAATAGGACTTTTCGCTTTAGGCGTTGAGTTTGAGTCACACGCGCTTGTACGCATAGCTGACACTGATACAGGTACTCTTCTCACCTTTGTGCAGTTCTTGTTCGTAGCTGTAACTGGCTACATATCGCAGTTTGACAAAAGCCAGGCGCCCTTCTTCCTTACGCCAAATAAAGTGCCAATAAAGCGCTGGCTAGTAAATATCGTTCTTTTCTTCAGCATCAATGTCATGAACAATCATGCCTTTAGCTACGACATCTCAGTGCCAGTGCATATAATCCTTCGATCTGGAGGAAGTATCACAACCATTACCGCAGGATATCTTTGGGGGAAAAGATATTCGCGGATCCAGGTTGCAGCAGTGCTATTCCTCACTGTTGGTGTCATTACGGCAGCTTACTCGGACGCCCAGAGCAAGGTATGCACACATCGAATCTAGCCAGGCAACGCTTATTGTTCTGTTATCTTTTGGGGCTGTATTACTAACAAGACATGTCTGCCCTGGCGCAGGGTAAAGCTCAAGGCAGTTCGGGCCACTCGGAGTTTAGTATGGGTCTGGTGATCTTATTTGTTGCACAGGTGCTTTCTGCTATAATGGGCATTTACACTGAAGAAACCTACAAGACATATGGACCACAGTGGCGTGAAAATCTTTTTTACTCCCATGTGCTCTCGCTTCCGCTCTTTTTACCATTCCTGCCGAGTCTGATTGATCAGTTTTCACGTCTTGCAAATAGTCCACCAATGATCTTTTCATTGCCGGGTTGGTTGATATCCGAAGCAAGCACAAGCTCCGTCAGTGCTCTTCCAGTGACGAGTGTCTCGTTTCCTAGCCAGCTGGTCTATCTTGTGCTCAATGTTTTGACCCAGTATGCCTGCATTCGTGGGGTCAATCTTTTGGCTGCTGTTTCCACTGCATTGACAGTTACTATTGTGTTGAATATTCGCAAGCTAGTCAGTTTACTGCTGAGTATTTGGCTCTTTGGCAATAGGTTAGCGGTTGGGACTTTGGTTGGCGCTATTGTCGTGTTCGGGTCAGGTGCGTTGTACTCTCTTGACTCTTCGGGGCGCCGTGCAGCCAAGCCCGCAAGTACTGTGACACCTGTTTCACTACCGCCATCACAGGCGGTTCAGAAGCCAACCAAGCAGGCAGTGCAAAAGAAGATGGCTTGATGTATTATTGAGCAGCTGCATGTGTGTTGTGCGTTGTGCGTGTTTGTATGATATGGACATAGCTTGCGATGTATGACAATATGATATGGTGGTGTGTCATACCCTGATCTGAGCGGCCATATCATGCATTAGGGAGGGGTGAAAGTCATATGAATGGCCTACTTGTCTGTGCCAGGCCAGGCCAGGCCAGGCCGGGTTCGAGTATTAGGTGGGTTAGAGAGGGGGGAGTTGTTCATGTACTTTCAGTTCCCCAAAACCAAACTAATTGGTTTCTACGACTAATAGCTTTCACGTGTAGCAGAAATAAGGAAAAAAAAACCTCAGGCTTATTCTAGTGGCTTACTAAAGGAATTGGGGCTCAGGTTGCGAAAGAGGTACTCCAGCCTCGATAACCTACGGAAAGCGGAGGCCCACAGTGTTTTTTTTTTTTAGCGCTTGGCTTATCAGTTTTCGTTTTCGCCTTCCGCTTTGAGACTTGTTTCTTTTCCTCCTCTTCTTTTCCCATTAGAGAATTTCAGTCATCCAAGTCTTCTTAGGTCTTTTCGACAACCTTCTTCACGTTTTCTTTGCTTTTGCTAGTCATCTTCCTTTTGTCCAACATTCTAAATTCAATGTGTGGCACTTCACAGGGCTCTCACTCGCACGTTGCAATGCCTGGTAAGACATGATATAATCTCTCCGGATTACTCCCCTTCATCGTGAACAGACAACAACAAATGGTTTGTGGCGGCATGTAAAACATTCAAGGCATCCAAAGCTCTTAACTGGTATGTTTCTCTCTAGTTTGGCATCCCCCTCCCGTCAGTGTTTCTCTACTTTTGTGCCCCTCAAATACCATCTCGCTTTTACGACTTACCCATGAGCCTATGACATCACTACTAGGCCATGTCGATAAGTCTTGGCTACGACACCTTTTTCCAGAAAAAGCTTGCTAACTCATGCTACCGAACTCCCTAGACAAAATCCCATAAACAGAAACCATATCTACCTCGTACCCAAAGTTGGGGTCCCAGTTTCTTCTCCACGATGGCGACTCTGAAGATGACGATCCCGCTTTGCGCCATCAGGACTCTGCAGGCGACTCGGACTTTGAAGACACCGACCCCGCTGATCCCACCCCCAACAAGATCTCTGAGGATATGGAGCTTAACAGTCAGGATGGCATGCTTGCCCGTGATCGCCGCCAGCGCTCCGCATTTTACAATCCCGTTGTCGAGCGTCAGATGAGCCAAGAAGATGCCAAACTCATTTTCCAAAACCATAAAAGCCGGAGTTTGAACTCGCCCCTCATCAGTTCAACATCTGCAAATGTTCCTGGGCTCCAACTTGAACTTCCAGGCCCCAGTATAGACTCAGCAGAAGGCTCTACAAACTCTCCTGTAGTATCCGTGGCCCCTTCTATCAATCAAAACACCCCATTGTCACCAGTAGTCGAAGATGAAGCTGCTCAGCCAGCACCGTCGGCCTACTATCACCAGCCCGTCGACTTTGGTGGCGGCGATACCAGCCTTTTTGATACCGAGCCTCACATTACAGCTGAGCTTTCTGCCATTGCTGCCAAAGTCCAAAAAGCTCTGGATATGCGCAAAGCCTATATGGATATTTCGCTCCAGGGTCCCAACGACAACCCAAAGGACACCCCCGAATGGGACATCTATCCGCCTGCTCCCGAGCCATTCTGGGACCATGCTCACTCTTCTACAGCCAATCTCTCGTCCGCCGAGCCTACGTCGACTACTACACAACGAAGAACCCGCCGCAGAAAACAAGGCCAGGACATTGGGGAAGACTTTGTTCGCCAAGACCTTCTTCCTGTGCCAAACTCTAGCGACTTGGAGTTTAGACTTGACGTTAACGGTATTTTCCAAGTTTACAAATCTATCGCAGACGCTGATGAGAACAAGCCCATCATCAAAGTACCAACTATGCGAGACTTTTACATGAACCTAGACGAAGTTGTCAGTATCTCTTCCGACGGTCCTAGCAAGAGTTTCGCTTTCCGGCGTCTGCAATACCTCGAAGGCAAATTCAACCTTTACATGCTCACCAACGAGTATCGTGAAGTTGCTGATTCCAAAAAAGTTCCCCACAGAGATTTCTACAACGTGCGAAAAGTCGACACCCACGTCCACCACTCTGCTTGCATGAACCAGAAGCATCTTTTACGCTTCATCAAGAGCAAGATGAGAAAGTCACCTGATGAGATTGTGCTCTACCGCGACGGTCGCCATTTGACTCTGGCCGAGGTTTTTCAAAGCATTAATCTCACCGCTTACGACCTTAGTATTGATACTCTAGATATGCATGCGCACACAGATTCTTTCCACCGATTCGACAAGTTCAATCTCAAGTACAATCCAATCGGAGAGTCGCGTCTTCGCACTATTTTCCTCAAAACCGACAACTTCATTAAGGGCCGCTACCTTGCTGAGATCACCAAAGAGGTCATTGCTGATCTCGAGTCTAGCAAATATCAGATGGTTGAATGGCGCATTTCCATTTATGGCAAGGCCATGGACGAATGGGATAAGCTGGCAGATTGGGTCGTCGAAAACAAGCTCTTTTCTCACAATGTCCGATGGCTGGTGCAGGTTCCTCGTCTTTTCGATGTCTATAAGGCTTCAGGACTGATGGAGAACTATGAGTCGGTTCTGGACAACCTGTTTCGCCCACTATTCGAAGTCACCAAGGACCCTTCAAGCCACCCCAATCTCCATATATTCCTGCAGCGTGTGATTGGTTTTGACTCTGTCGACGATGAGTCCAAGCCCGAACGCCGTGTTTATAAGAAATTCCCTGTGCCGAGAGAATGGAATTCTAACCAGAATCCCCCCTACAGCTACTGGATCTACCATTTATTCGCCAATATGACGTCCCTCAACAACTGGCGTAAGAGTCGTGGTTTTAACACCTTTGTGCTGCGTCCACACTGTGGTGAAGCTGGCGATAGCGAACACTTGGCGGCTGCCGCTCTTTGCTGCCACAGCATCAGCCATGGCTTGCTTCTTCGCAAGGTGCCAATTCTACAATACATGTTTTATCTTGATCAAATTGGCATTGCCATGTCTCCTCTCAGCAACAATGCCCTATTCTTGGCCTATGAAAGAAACCCTTTCCACCAATACTTCCGCCGCGGCCTGAATGTGTCTCTCTCGACCGACGACCCTCTGCAGTTTGCCTTCACCAAGGAGCCACTTATCGAGGAATATGCCGTTGCAGCACAGATCTACAAGCTCACTCCCGTTGATATGTGTGAGCTGGCAAAGAACTCTGTCAAGCAAAGCGGCTACGAGGCTTCTATCAAGCAGCAGTGGCTGGGCCCCGATTTCTCCAAGCCTGGAAGCGAGGGCAACATCATGGCCAAGACCAACGTACCGAACCAGCGCGAGGAGTTCAGATACCAGACTCTTGTCCAAGAGAAGAGAGTGTAAGTTTTAGAACCACCTTCGCTATATCGGCCGGATAAACCCCGCCCACTCCCTCCTCCGACGTCTTAATTTGACAATGCCTCAGTTGCCATGCTAACATATCTACAGACTTCAACAGTACATTGCATTCACGAACAAGGAAGCCAAACCGGCCGCCATCACTCCCCAGATACCAGCCCCGATTCCTTCCGTAGACCCGACAGCAGCCGAACCGACCATATTTCCCGGCCTTGAGAGCAGAGGGGCTCGTACCACCAGTGCTAAGGGTACTGATGACGCAGCTCAATCTACTGCTCCCGGGTCTTGAAAGGGAATGTCACCAGGCGTCTTCTACGATATCACCATGCATCAATAGGAAATTTATAGTTAAGCCATAGAAAAGCCCCGGAAAAAAAGTAGCAAGATGTCTAGTTATTCTTGAACAAACCTGATGGCTAATTTCCACAACCGTGACCTCAACTAACCTTGAGCCTTGAGGGTCTGGTAGTGGGTTGCACTGGGCTGCCATAACCCTAATAACTATGGGGCTGCTAAATCACCCATTGAGTCTGGTCTGTACTGTGGCTGGGCATAAAGGGGCTACAGATTAGCTGCAAGCCATGACGGCATCGCCTCTCTAAGAATCACTACCTTAGTTCTGTTAGCGGACATTTCTCTGCTGCACTCTCCCCTAAAGTTTTAGCTCGTATTGAGCAAATTGCCAAGTAACATGCTAGCATGCCAGTAGTCGCATTATAGCTGTGACAGTGGCTAGTGTTGTTTGTTGGTTTTTCAGCTAGTTTTATAGTGCTATTTCTTAGACTTTATTTTTTGCCTCTGGCGTCTCTCAGCTCTTTTTCCTCCTCGTGATTCTAGCTTTTTCCTTTATCTGAACTTGAACTACTGGCACAACAGCTGGTGTTGCCTCTTTGTTGCTACGCATCTAGAACGGTCGTGCTTGTGTGATCAGCAGCTTTTTGAGCTGGCCTGTCACGTTTTTCGCTCTTTTTTTGGCTAGATTTTTTGGGTGCTGCGCTTTTTGCTTCCTGTTTTCCCGCTACTTCCTAATTTCATCGAGCCAAAAGGTACATAATATAAGTAGATGGGCAGATGGGCATGCGCACGCAACGCCGCTCCTGTTCTTGCTCTTACTTTTTGCCTGTCCCCGCCTCTCACCTCTCACCTCTCTTGTAGACGCTGCTTCATTACTCCTCACCCATCTAACAATCTTTCATCTTGTCTGTCACGAACAGCACAGACTTTTTTATTAGTTTTAGCACCTGCCATTAGCCAGCGCTACTGGACCTCTTCTACCACTCGCGACAATTCATCCATTATCCCTCCCCCTCCTCCCCAAAAATCCAATACGACATCAGCCCAGCCAGCTACGCGCATCACTTCGAAAAAACGACGGTGCAATTGAAAACCTTGGGGAACAGTACCGTTTATATCTATACACTCGATTTATAATTAACTTCATCCTTTCTTCCCTTTCGCCACGAGCAGCGGCTTTCTCGCATTCTTTCCGGCTTCAAGGCGGCTCGCATACTGCTGAAACAAGAAATGGGTTTCCTGGGTGTGTGTCGGGCTGTGTATGACTATGTTCCCCAGGCAGAGGGGGAACTGGCCATTACACAGGGCGATTTTTTGTTCATCCTGGACAACACCGGCGATGACGGCTGGTGGAAAGCCAAGAAGAAGGCTAGCGGCGATGATGAAGACGAACCAACTGGCTTGATTCCTAACAACTATGTTGAAGATGTACGTGCTTGCCCTTGGCCGGGCTACTATCCCGTCCAAGCCTGTCCAAGCTCCTTGAGCCTCTCAAACCCCTTAAGCCTCTCATTCATCTCTAACAATGTCTCTATCTTTAGGCCTCATCGATCTCTGAAGCCCAGGCCCTCTATGAATACACCCGCCAAACTGACGAAGAACTCTCCTTTCCCGAAGATGCAAAGCTCCAGGTTTATGATACTTCCGACCCTGACTGGATCTTGGTTGGCTTTGAAAACGAGTTCGGCTTTGCACCCTCCAACTACATAGAGCTTTATGCTTCTGGGGCTTCTCCTGCTGCTGCTCCTGTGCCCCCTGCTTTGCCATCTAGAACGCAACCCGATTCTCCTGCAATCGACCCCCAACCAAATCATGTCACGGCAGCGCCGGAACCTGAAGTGCCAGCCGCTAATTCCGCCGCTGCAGCCATTGCAAGCGCCATGCAAGCCCGAAGAGTCGTTGAGCCGCCGGTCGCTACCTCAACCCCACCCCCTCAACTTCCTGCGCGTCATGTGGCATTTTCTCACACTGTTGACGACATAGAAGACGAGCCGCAGAGTCCTCCTCTTCCTAGCCGTCCTACGCCCTCAAAAGTTAACCTTCGCGAGCCACCGTCATTCCCCGCCTCGTCTCCTAGTATGGCGTCTCCTCTTTCGCCTGTTTCCATCAACGACGACACTTCCATGTCTGGAAACCGCGACAACAAGTCGTCTGTTGTGAAGGTCGAGGGTGGCTATCATCTCTACAATGTGAACGAGATGGTTTCCGTCATGGGGAAGCGGAAAAAGATGCCGACAACCCTAGGAATTAACCTGCTAACTGGAATCATAATGATTGCTCCTGAGAAGTCAACAGACGGCCCGACGCAAGAGTGGACTGCGGATAAGATGACGCATTACTCACGAGAAGGCAAGCATATCTTCCTGGAAATGGTGCGCCCCACAAAGAGCGTTGACTTCCATGCCGGCGCCAAGGACACGGCAGAAGAGATTGTCAGCGCTCTGGGTGAGATGGCCGGCGCAATGAAGGCTAATGGCCTTCGCGAGGTCATCATGGCTGCTACCTCTAACTCCCAGAAGCTAGGTATTGTTCTGTATGACTTCATGGCCCAGGGTGATGACGAAGTCACTGTGGCTGAGGGCGACGAGGTCATCATTATGGATGACCACAAGAGTGCCGACTGGTGGCATGTGCGGCGCTTGAGGAACAACATGGAAGGTGTTGTTCCAAGTAGCTACATCGAGATTACCGGTACCATGACTCCTCCCGAAAGCCATAGCGGCTTGAATGCTGGTAGGGGCACAGTTGCGCAAAACCGCGCCGAGGAAATCCGTCTTACGAAAGAGGCTGTAAAAGCATCAAAACGTGCAGATGAACAGCAGGTAGGCCTGGGAATATCCCTTCCACAACGCTCTAGTAGCCTTAATGCATCAGAGCATGATAATAATTTTTGGGTCCAACAGAACAACCGGCACTCGGAGAATGGACATCGCAATGGCGCACACGACTCGAGCAAGAAACCTAGTACGTTACTTCTAATATTGCGGATAATGACCCTTCTCTGTCTAAAACGCCCAAGCTTGTTGCTGACTTCTGTGTTACAATAGAGCCTGATGCTTCTCGTGTTCGTACATGGACTGATCGCTCCAAGTCCTTCACTGTTGAGGCTCAATTTATCGGAATTAAGGACGGCAAGTTGAATCTCCACAAGTTGAATGGCGTCAAGATTGCAGTTCCTATTGTCAAGATGTCAGTCGAGGACCTTGAGTATGTCGAAAGCATTACGGGCCTTAACCTGATTCCTTCTGGGACTCGCGCCGCTGCTAAGACTGCGAGACAGCAGTCTACTTCTAGTACGTCTGGGGCTGTTGTCCAGAAGCAAAAGCCCGAGCATGACTGGTTCCAGTTCTTCCTGGACTGCGACATCGCCGTGGGGCTTTGTGAGCGCTACTCCCAAGCATTTGTCAAGGATTCCATGGATGAAAGCGTTCTTCCTGATGTGACATCGTCTGTTTTGCGTAACATTGGCATGAGAGAAGGTGATATTATCAAGGTTATGCGCAAGCTCGACGCGAAATACAACCGCACTAGCAAGCCGGAGACTGCTGCTGATGGCGACCCGAACGACCAGGGCGGGCTGTTCACGACATCTGGCGGTGCTCTTCGAACTAAGCGTAGCCGGCCCGCCCCGTCTAATGTAGCTAATGGCAAGGTCGACCTCGATGCCTTCTCTAAGAGTGGAGAAAACGGTTCTATTTCGCCCGCTATCAGTAGCAAGTCCCCCGCTGGCGGTGGCTTTGATGACGATGCCTGGGCGGTTCGCGACCAGCCCGCTGCCGCTGCCACCACCCCTACTCCCACTGGAGCCGCGACTACGACAACTGAGACGGTTACTACTGCTGCACCTGCTGCCCCAAGTACTGCCCCTGCCCCTGCCCCTGGCCTTGTTGGCTCTATAAAGGAACTTTCTCTTTTGGCAGCGCCCCTCGAGCCTACAAAGGCCCCGACCCCTGAGATTTCCGCTCCCGGTGTTTCTAGTACTACTGGTGCCATACAGCCCCAGGCTACCGGGGCAACTCCTTCGTTCTTTACTACGATGCAACAGGCCTCTGTCACAGGTGTCTCCGGCTCACTTGTGCCCCCGCCTACATCTCGTCCACTATCGGCCCCACAGACTGCTGGGCTGTCGGCCTTCTCTTCTCCCGCTCCCGTGCTATCGCATATGACTGGTGTACAGGGTCAGGTCGCTCCTTTGGGCCAAAGCTTGAACGATATCCAGCAGGCCCGTCTACAGCAGCAATATCTCCAACAGATGCAACAACAACAGCTTCTGCAAGCCCAGATGAAGCCCATGGGTCTTCCTGGCCAAACCCCTATGCTCTCCTTCCCCACGGGTATGCAAACCCCCGTATTCATGCAGCCTGCTGTCACTGGCATGGCCGCAATGCCACAGCAGATGCCAATGCAGACGGGCTTTGCTGCAATGCAACCACAAATGACCTCCATGCAGTCGCAGAGCTCACCTTTCCAGAGTAATCCGGGATTTAATATTCCCCCTCAACAGGGTCCTTTCTTAACTGCACGCCCTGGCCTTCTCCCTACGCCACTCGAGCCCCAACGCACCGGCTTGCAGCCGTCTACCCAGCAACAGAGTCCCGGGCCTGGTCTTCAAGTCCCGGGCTCTGTTGCTGCACCTTTGGCTCCCCAGCCTACTGGGCCCGCTCCCCCGGTTCGTTTCGGTGTCACTGCTGCACAAAAGCTGACTCCCCAGCCAACCGGGCGAAAGGCCAACCTATCTCATGCTAGTAAGTCTACAATAACTGTTTGTCACCATGCATAGTGAAGGCTCCCGTGTACTGACATGATTTCTTGTAGCTCCGGATAATCCTTTTGGATTCTAGTTTCTGTCCCGTCTTTTTTCGGCCATAATCTCCATAGCTCCCTCCTTCTTTTTCTTCCCTCTTTCCTGTCTCCATTTCTCTTTTAATCCATGAAACCTTTACATTTAGGCCCTGTTTTGATTTGTCTGTTTGTGTTTATTGGTGTTGTTAGTCGCACTCACTGCCATCTGGGGTTTTAGGTTGCGAGGAGGGGGAACGCGGATTTTTAAGTCTGAGCATTACGCAGCTCTATAGTTTCGTTGATTGGTTCTGCCGGAATTCGTCAGCTGAGGAACAATTGCTATAGGCAGCGCAAATGCGCCGTTATACGATACTCTTGAAGAGCCTTGGACAAAACACTGCGGTTTTGTCACATGCCGGACCTAGAATTTTAACATTTTCAATTGCACATCAATGTGGGTTGGCTGAATTCATTTGTATAGAACGTCGAATCGGACTGCGTTATAATTGGTCAAGTTGTTGTGCATTTACGTAGAAGGTCTCATGGGCTCATATTTTCTTTTTTCGATTCTACAGACCAGTCAAGTATGAGGAAGACGTACCCTTGGAGCGATTTGAACCTCAAATATCACCGTTTCGCTAATTTTGAGCATATCGCCCTGCGCTGACCAGTAGATAGAAATGCCTAGTTCCCATATTGCTTGAGTGAACACTAGACTCTCATCCCGTATTATTGTATACGCTCAAGTTAGGTGCTACGGGATGACATTTAGTGTTAATTGAGAAGATATGGAGGGAGGGGTATGGGCTAAATCGCCAGAGACATCCCGGGGTGGGAAGTTTTTGGAAAGCTAGGCGACCGCCATTCTTGGCTGCCAAGTGTGCTTTCAAAGTCCAAGATGGTTTTCTTTTGAACCTAGGTTGGCGGTAGCCCTTCTTTCACATGCCTGTCAGCCATATCTTCGCTGCGCATTCAAGCAACCAATGTGATTCCTAGTTCTAGATAGCTAGGTGTTGTTTCACTGCTTCTTTATTTAAGTGGTGTGGTGTTCTGACTTGCTGGATATGATGACGAAAATGTTCACTTGTTTCAGCTTCTGCTTGAGGATTAATAGCCGCCCTGTACTTGGGGTTTTCTATGTTGGGGTGGTTGTGACAGGATGGTGTTTTTAACCAAATACGATGGTTCAGCTAGAACGTTGCCTGTGTTACACAGTATCTACAAGAGAGCAACGGTGGGGACTTGGATCGTGAATCCATTTAACACAAGCTATATGCTTATTCTGGAAAGTATCACGAAAAGAAATGTGAGTATACGTTGTAGGTGGGAAAGAATGATCAGTAGTGGATGTACATGCCTTGTCGTGAATTACATTTTTCATCTTGCCGAACCATCACCATCAGACAAGTGGCTACATAGTCACCTAAAATCATCTGTTTCTCGAGCTATTTCCTTCATTTTCAAAAACAGAAAAGGCCTTCCTCAAGCCGGCTAACAGTTCTAAGTTCTAAGTGAGTAAATTGTTCGTGTAAAAACTTACCTTGATATGAATGTTTTAGTTTTACTACTGACTGTCGTCACTATCGTGTAGTCATAGTATGCCTTTGGAAAGACTAGATTAAAATTATGAAAAAGAACCCTTTGATCATATCTCAGTTAACAACAGTTGCAGTGAATTGCAAAAATGATAATGAAAGCCCTGGGCAAGATTGTAATCACAAAGTTCCACAGGTCTTCACAGACTCTAATGCTTTTTCTTCTGCCCATGCTAAAGGGTTAGCGAGAGTCATATGTTGGCAGCTTCTCTCTAGATCTTCCATCGCTCAGTAAAGCTTGACAGATTCCGCTCGCGCTCTTCTTCATCTCGTCGCTGGAAGTTCCCCTATGCCAAAATGTGGACAAAGGCCTTCACCCTTCTCGCGAAATTGAGATCTCTTCCACGGAAACTTCCGGTAAGATTTTGAGGCAAAGCTGTTGATACTAGCTTGAACTGGCTGCTTTGAGCCGCTCAAGAAGGTATGTGGTCGAGGAATTCAGCATCTGATCAGGTGCTCGATAACCCACGTTTCTAAGACTGACTTCTTTGCAGCATTTTGTGCTGCCCATCAAGCTACTATGACAGAAAGGAGTATCAAGGAGGGATTTGTAGGGGCTGGACTTGCTTCTTGAGATTCTGAAAGCGTCATCTCTAAACTTGATAAGCGGCTCCGGACCCCGACCCTGCTCGAGGAGGAGGCTAACCTTCCCGACCCTTAGGTTCCAAAGACATCAAAGATAGTACTTGAAGCTAATTCTCAATCTGAATACCTTGAAAGACGAATTAGGCCGTATCAAAGCAGCCCACTAGCATCTATTCTTGAGGTGCTCAAGTCATTTTCCAAGGAACGAAGACAACAATGCATCAAATGACATTATTGAAGTCTGAGAGCCAGACGCTTCGACAGTCAAACGAGACGCTTAGAAAGTGGTGCAGAGTGAAAAGAAGGCGGCTACAAAATACAGGAACAATGACTGTAGATGCTGGTAAGTAGGCAATCGATCAAAAGGAAGAAAACGCACAGATAGAAGGGGAATTGTCGAGAAGTGGTGGTCGAGGAGGGTCGGGGCTGGTGGGTGAAAGGCACTGTAGGACATGTGGCAGAACTGGCTATGATGCAAGAACATGTTAGGTAGTTTCTACAATGTCTGCAGAAGAACTTAGCATTTAGTTTTGACTGTTTAGATGCTTTTTTGTGCCATTATGCCATGTTCTCTCTTGAGTGTCGATTTTTTGGTGCGCATGCTAACCATGTACGTTAGATGTTATTGAAACAGGCTACGAACTGGATGAGAAATATCTTGGAAAAAAGGTTCAAGGGGGGAGAGAGCCTTCTTTTGGCTTGCTAAGTCTATAGGCAATATCAGAAATGCATTGCGGTGACCGTGTTATTGCATGACACCCACCACAAAAACTCCTCAAGTCCTATCTAGCCTAAGACGAAAATCGACAAAAGCAAGGACAAGACGTCGGCCTTTGGCGACAGACTAAACTTCGACGGAGCGAGCGTAATTGATTAACTGCACCAGCTGTTTGGTCCCATGACAAAGCGTGGTTTTCTGCCAAGTTTTCTTTCGTATATTACACAGATGTAGTAGAGCGAAAACGGCTGTATAAAAGGTAGAGGCCATACCGTGTATTGTCTGCTTAAAGTCGACGCTTATGACTCCCTTGTTTGCCCATGCAATTACGAGGGCCTGGAAGGACAGAAATACTAGACGTCCTGGATGCACATTATAGCTGTGGTTGTGTTGACGACATGACGCTGGGCCTAGCTAAGACTGTGAAAGACACCTAAGGGACACTAGTAGATCACACCGGATGCTGTAAATGATAGAATACATCTCAATTAAGAATCTAAAAGGACTGAGCACGCAAAAGCGCTGAGCAATGGTAAAAATCTTGATATCTAGAGACCTATAAATTAAACTGCCTCATTCATGAATTATCATATTGATTCCGCTTAGAAGTCCTTCGAGATGGATGCATTTTCTTGAGGAATAGAGAGCAAATCGAAGCGAAGAAGAGAAAGGAGGATTTCTAGGTGCCTGCCTACTAGACTAGAGACTTCCAAGATGTGGCCTAAGCCAAATCTTGCGAAAATTGCAAGGCGTCCTGACTGAAGAAATGAAAGAAACAGAATTGTCCTGGCGGAATACCCGGTGGACAGGAAGATGGTGCAGGTGGTCGAGATACACCACACCCACGGCGAAGTCCATGAAAAGGCCGAAGTGGAATACCCAAAAGGAAGGGCCACCTCTGGGCCCATTGCCTTTGGGATGGGAATCGACAAATCTACAGGGCGAAGAGAGAAACTCAGGCGCCGTTCCAGAGCCTCCATGTGTTGGAGGGGAGACTGGGGAAGCGACAAAAGAAAAGAGAAAGCAGCAAAGTTGCTGTGGACGGTAGGACCCGATGAGGAGAGAAGATATGGTAGTGGCTTGACGCCACCCCAGAAATGAAGGCCACGAGAAGGCCCAAATGGAATACGCAAAGGAAGGGCCACTGCTGGGGCCATTTCCTTTGGGATGGGAATCGACAAATCTACGGGGCCAAGGGAAAGAGTCAGGCGCCGTGCCAGAGCCTCCATGTGTTGGAGGGGAGACTGGGGAAGCGACAAAAGAGAAGAAAAAGCAGCGAAGTTGCTTTGGGCGGAAGGATTTGATGAGAGGAGAGGATATGGTAGTGGCTTGAAGACGCCACCCCAGAAATGAAGCTCATGAGAAGGCCCAAATGGAATACCCAAAAGGAAGGGCCACCTCTGGGCCCACTGCCTTTGGGATGGGAATCGACGAATCTACAGGGCGAAGAGAGAAACTCAGGCGCCGTTCCAGAACCTCCATGTGTTGGAGGGGAGACTGGGAAAGCGACAAAAGAAAAAAGAAAGCAGCGAAGTTGCTTTGGGCGGAAGGATTCGATGAGAGGAGAGGATATGGTAGTGGCTTGAAGACGCCACCCCAGAAATGAAGGCCACGAGAAGGCCCAAATGGAATACGCAAAGGAAGGGCCACTGCTGGGGCCATTTCCTTTGGGATGGGAATCGACAAATCTACGAGGCCAAGGGAAAAAGTCAGGCGCCGTGCCAGGCCCTCCATATGTTGGAGGGGAGCCGGGAAAGTAAGGCGAGGGAGGACGGTGTTTTCTTCTCAGAACACCAAGTTCCGGTAGGGAGGAGAGACACCCTGTAGCAGACGGCCATTTCTGGAGTGAAGATATAAGACACAGACCAAGGCAGAGAAGGGAGGGACAAGAGAACGAAATCCAGGGCTATCCCAGGAGAAGAGGGACTGAGTGCGGTGGTTCTGGTGATGGACAACGTGAATGAAGATGGTTAAGATCTGCTCCTGGCTTAGTTCAAGCGGAGGAAAACGAGGGCCTTAAGTGTTCGCCAACAACAGCGCTCTGCCAGCCCCTCAGGAAAACTTGGCCCCAACAAAATGAAGGAAGACATAGACAAACGTATTTTTAGGGCAAGCCTTTGGTGTTTGCTAAAGATTGCCTTCACAAATTGGACCAAGAGAGAAAGTTGCTGGGGGCGATCAAGTAGAGATGTATCCATGTGCACTTGATCTATCTGATCGATTACGAGTGCAAGTGTATCACACACTGGAAGTCGTCCCGCCGTTATTTTTGCACAGTCCCAGCACATACTGCCATTTGGTAGTGGGATGCTCAGGCTATCCCGACATCGCATCAAATTTTGTCGTTTAGGACAGCCAGCCGCGACAAATGAGTCCTAGGAACTATTTGACCTCATTGAGTGGCTATGCAGGCAAATGGAAACACACTACAACACCTCAGTTTCCATTGCCACAGTTGCTATTTGTTGTCGACAACATCTGTGCCACGCAATCCGTGCATACAGACGGAATAACACACATTTGTGCGGACATGTCTCTGCGCCACGTGAATGTACACCGTTTTTAGCTCCATGAACGGCGCAGTGCAGAAAGGCTAGATGAAATGTGCTCTTTAATCAGGCAGTAAAGGCTCTCCGCTGCAACTTAGTTTTAGTGCGTTGAGGTAGTTGGATTTTGCTGTGAAATCATGTGTCACCCAAGTGTCTAGCGTAAGCTACCAAACTAAATCCTTTGGTAGCACAAGACCACAGCTCATCAGCATTGTTCTTGTGCGTGATATTTCCCATCATAAAACATGGAATTTGTGTCGATAGATACGACGATCATAAGTAAGCACGCTCTGTAATTTGCTTGGATGATGAAGGCTAGGCAGCACAATTCCCCTCAAGGCTCGCAGTAGAATCTTGACGACAAAACCATTAGACTAGGCATCCATTGCAGTGGAGATTTTGGTCTGGTCTCGACAAGACAATCAGGCAGGCTGCTATCTTTCACAAGACGAAGACAAAAGAGATGAAGGGAGACAAAGAATAGCAGACACATCAAGTTATATGCTTTTACCGGGTCACTACTCTCAAGCCACCAGCATGTGGATAGCACGCCATGCGGCTTCTAGCCCAGGTGTTTTTCGCATGAGCTCCATTCTTATGCATAGTAGATACGCAAGGTGCTTTTTGTAACATACGTTTCTTGTTTTCTCCTACGCAGACTAGAGCCCTCAGCCAGTGCTATCTTGCTCTCCACCATGCATGGGCTTGTGAAGGTACTAATTGGCGTAGCTGACATGACCACATTAAAACACTTCTAGACAAAGCATTTCTTTTCTCCGTACTCGGACAACTCCTGAATGCAAATGTGGCAAGGGAGTGCTCAATGTACGTTCCTTTAGTCGTCGTGTGTTAAAGTTGACTAACAATAGTTCTAGGCGTTGGTGTCAGTAACCTAGGTCAGGATTACTAAGATATCTGACCCTGATCCAGTTCGGCAGAACATTAGGGTTAGTATCAGACACAAAGGGCCTTCTTCCAAGGCCCATGAGCTTGGTCTAGACTTGGTAGTGATGGATGTATAAATGGGTTGAGAATCCGCTCTTCAAGCGAGCATTAGTTAGATAGATCGATCAATCTCTCAGTTTTTTCTTCTCTTCTCTCAAAGGACACTCAGTATGTCCTCCTAATATTTACTGTTAGTTGGGCTTCGTTGCTTGTTAAAAAAACTAGGGTAGCAGTGGAAGTTTGATGACTCCTGTCTTGCCAGATGGATGCATTTCATTTTTACATTGCAGAATTATGATTGAACGCGGACTTAAAAGAAATAATAGATTTATTGATTCTAACACTGCTATGAGTCGATAATCTGAGACAGCTCTGACTGGATCATTGCCCTTGGCTGAGCTCGGCAAAGCGCATCAACGTCTTTCTGATCAATTTCATCCCCTCCGTCGCCTACAGTGACTTTGCCTCCATTCCGTAACCGGGCCCTTTTTGCTCTACACTGCTTACTAACAGTCGCATTTGCCTGTAGAAACATCCAGTTTTCAGACTTTAATGAGGCATTATGATGCATTGTTGTCTTTGTTCCCTTTGAAAACGACTTCAGAGCCTCAAGAATTGATGAGAGGGAGCTACTCTGATGCCACCGCACTCATCCTTCGAGGCATTCAGATTGTGGGCCGGCCTCAAGCACTGTCTTCGGGGTCATTGAGACCCAAGGGTCAAGGGGGCTGGTCTCTCTGTAGCCGGTGTTGGAGTTCATAGCTGCACATCAAGCTTTGATTTGATATATTCTGCATTCATAGGAACAAGTCCGGCCCCTCAAAAGCCTCCCTCTATATTACTTGTAATGGCGGCTTCATGAGCGGCACGAGAAGCTGAAAAGAAGTCAGTGTTGGAAACACAGGTTATCAAGCACTTGCTCAGGTGCCCACTTTCTAGGCCACATGCCTTTTTGAGTGGTCTAAAGCACCCAACATCAAGAGGCTAAAGTCGATGAGACGAATGAGGCGGCATACAAAGTGTAATGATGTGGTTGTTCTCGCAATGTTTTTCAAAATCAAGTGAGTGATGGCTTTCATGCCCATCGAGGACTAGAAGACGATAGTGACCAGTTGATCGGCCCTTAGTATGTCGGTCAAAGTGCCTTGGCCACTCAAGGCCTGTCTAATTATCAGTCCAGCCATTATGGGTCCTTGCAACAGCTCGATCGTCTGAGAGGTTGCTTTCTCGAAACCAGCTGGCGAGGCGATATTGGCCTACAACCACAAAGAAAGGCGCGATTGCCCAGCCTTCAGTATTGATCGCCTAGATGACTGTAGCCGATTCTCTGTTTCCAGGTTGCGCTAATTTTGCCTTTGCATTATATTTCGCGCCTGTGACAACCATTCCAGCTGCAGTGAGACCTACCATAAAGCCAATATCATCAAAGATATCGATATCAGCTAGGCTGAAACCATACTTTACAATTGTGTTCTCCACAAGTGTGAACGAACTGCGAATAATGACAGGATCGTCGCATTTGGCACTCTTGTAGTCGTATCTACGATTAAACCGTGTCTTGAGGTCTGGCTGTCGCCCGTCTGGCTGTCGGCACTTGCCGACGGGTCACGTGTCGCGGTCGGCGACCAGTCGGTGCCATTTCTTCAACACCACGTAGTTGCGAGGGAAACCCTGGCGAATCTAGATTAAGAATGAACTTGACAATGACCTGTTCTTCTAGATCGGATAGTCTCCGTGAGTTGAGGACAGCATCAAGTCAACATTGAAAGCCATTCTGTCGGCGACGAAGGGCATGATAACATATACCTAGTATGATCTTGCGGCAGGTTGGAGACTTAGTTCCAGGTTATTTTGAAGGGCCCGAAGGGCGAGAACAACATTAACCCCGCTTTCTAGCCGTGCCAAATCCCCCAGCGCATAAACGGTTGATAAGATGCAAAGAGGAGAGATTCGAAGATTTGTGATGTATTCCCTTATCATTGACGTTGGTATCAATAATTACCTGAACAAGCTCTTCGGTTTCAGCCTATAGAAATGTTAAAAACACTGCTGTACAAATCCCATCGCTTTCTCTCTTCCATCATGGGAGAAACTCCGACTGGAATGTCAAGTATTCACACGCATCCTTGTTCTGTTCAAGAACAACATTGTTCACCTCAGATAAAAGTGACTGCAAAGCTCTCAACACTTCACGTCCTCTCTGTTCGCCATTACGAGTCCTTGAGCCTGTAAATATCGGATACCGTTCTGAGTCAAGCCCAACAGATAGAATGACACCGAGATTTTTCTTGTCATCCCCTGAAGGAGGGCGAACTGTGGTCCCAGTTGATTCACCACGCAAACACATCATCAAGCCGATGATGGGCATTTCGTCAAACTCTAGCTGCTCGCATCCAATCTTGATGTGATCATAAGCCGAGTTCTTCGTATGTGTATCAAATTTATCGTAGACACGATTTTTGACCTGGACAAGGATACAGCCAAGGTAGGCTTCTCGATTCTGCCTCTTAGGAACAAACACTGGAATGAGAATATTAACCCCATAAAATCCAGTAGGAAGATAGCAAGCAGTGCAGGTCCTGTACATCTTGTAGAGATCGACCCTTGTCGGTTTAGTAATGCGCCTATAAAGCCGATTAAAAAACACCTGGCCGTATGAAAACATCGTCTTGACCTCCTCAGACAAGCCTTCCCGACAAACACCAGTAAACTCTGCCACAACTTGATTGCCAAGCAGGGATCGGAGGAAGCCTTTGAGAGGGATGGGCTGGGGAAGTTCCTTTACATTGGCATCGAATGCCAGGAGAAGGATGAGTCCTGCAACGAACTCACCAATATCTCCAACATCGATACTGCGCCAATAGAGAAAATGATCCAGTGCTCCAAGTACTTGTAAAAGTAATTCTCCCATCGTCACACCATGTTTAAAAGCTGCTATGGCTAGAATAGGGTCAGTCGGTTGTACAACCATGAGCTTTTCACGATCTTCTGAAACATCCACTAAACAATGCATCCAGCCAGAAACAAGT
>JAZBQP010000457.1:0-13798 GCA_038407015.1 Ceratocystis ficicola | reverse complement strand
CTTGCCTTGTCCTGAAAATCGACACGCCTTTGGACAGGAAAGTCGGTTAGAATTGGTTGCATCCGTAGGCCATGCAGGATTCCCACGATGTTGTTCTTTTAGCCCAACAGCAGCAACAACAACACCAACAGCAGCAGCAGCAGCCACAGCCGCAACCACTGTCGCAGCAGCAGCAACAACATCACCATATTTTTCAGTCAAACACTGCTTATCATCAACATCACTCCCAATCCCCCATCCAGCAACAATCCCATTCAAATCAACCTCAACCCCAACTCCAGTCTCGGCCTCAGCCTCAGCCTCAGCACAGCCAATCATCCCAACTGCCGCAGCCGCAGCCGCAGCCACAGCAGCCGCCCTTTACCTACCCAATGCGGCCGCACCACCAATCGCATCTCCCAGGCAATGTTGCCGGCGGTCCTATTTCTGGCTCTGGCTCTGGCTCTAGTTCGGCTTCGGCCTCAGCTTCAACCTCAGCCTCAGCCCCGCGAAACCCCGTGCTTCTAACCACGTCTGCCGGCAGCGAGCCCTCCAGCGCTGCCCAGAGATACTCCCCCATGCAGGCCCTTTCGCCCACATCTCCCTATGGGCCTAAGACTGTTAATACTGCCAACGGCCCTGTTACGGTTCCTTCTAGCTTGGCTCCCAATGGTGCTGGCATGAGCCCTCAGTTTTCATCTCAAAGCCAGTCACCTACCCGCCTCGATTATGCCCATCAGCAGCAGCAGCAACAGCAGCAACACCAACAACACCAACCTCAACAATCCCCGCAACAGCAACAGCAACAGTCATCTCCCTACTCGTCCTACCCTGTCTCGCATGGCGGCCACTCGCATTCACATTCAAACTCTCATTCGCTATCTCAACGCCCGCCGGTTTCTCTTTCTGCGTCTAACTCTTCGTCAGGTTCACCTCACCACTCAACACCCCCCCAGCTCCAGCTTCAATCTCAGTCTCAGCCACCTGCTCAGATTCCATCCATGCCCTATGATAACTACACTCACAACCACGCTCACACCCATAACCCCCATAACCACAACCATAACCACAGCGGTGGCCCGGGTATGCCTCACATGGACTACTCCTCTGACCCAAAGTCTCCCCGCCGGGTTGTACCCCAGAGCTTAACTGTTGGCCAACACCCGCCACAGGCCCAGCAGCAGCAGCAACCGTCGACCGCGTCTTCATCTGCCCAGCCCAACAACGGCAACCCCGCCATGCAACAGATGCCCGAATTCAAGAGACTGAGGGCCTTGACTGATTTGAACCCCAAAGTCAATGCCCAGCCGCCTTTCCGTCGGGCAAACCCCGAGGGGGGCTTCATCAGTGTGAGTTTTTCTGTTTTTCCTACTACAACAAAATGCACAACATTTGCCCGTGTCTCTGTTTTTCATCATCTTGATTCATTTCTCTATCTCCTGTCTCCTGCCTACTTGCCTACTTGCCTCATGTTCTGTGTCTTGTGTCTGGTTCCCCTTCTCCATCTCCCACGTTTCGCCTAAATCATAAAATGCCACTATATAAGTAGGCCAGCGTCTCTGCCTTGCCTTTGCCGCCTCGTCTCTTCTTCCTAATTCGGCTATCGCAAGGCTGCCCACAGGCTAGCTGGCTGCTTATGGTAACCCCTCACTATTTTCTTCATAGCCATGCCATCGTGTGCCCATAATGTCTTTGATCATCCCTTTCGAGTTGTGCTCACTTCATTTAGGAAGAGACACACTGATAGAACAAAGAAGTTTTCCTTGAAACCTGGTTTTGGCTAATTCAATTACACGTGCCCTTTCCCCTTTTCTCCAACACCATCACATACACATACCTTTTTGAGGCTAACCATGGATATGCTTTTTTTCTTCGTTTTAGCCCCTTCAAGCCCTGACGGTACACCTTCCTGCTACTTATCGTATTTGTAACCCGGGCTTCAAATACGAGTCATCTCGCAACCCTCGACGTGTTCTCACCAAGCCTAGCAAGGGTGTCAAGAACGATGGCTATGACAACGAGGACAGCGATTACATCCTTTATGTCAATGACATTCTGGGCTCCGAAGAAGCTGGCCACAAGTAAGTATTATTCACAGTTAGAAATCTCGCTAGGGAAATAGGCACCTCTGCAAAGCTACTCCCGTTTTAACTGCACTTTTGCTAACCATTGCTGATAACTGCCCCGCTAAACAGGAACCGTTACCTGATTCTCGATGTTCTTGGCCAGGGAACCTTTGGCCAAGTTGTCAAATGCCAGAATCTCAAGACCCAGGAAGTGGTTGCTGTCAAGGTGATCAAAAACCGAACGGCCTACTTCAACCAAAGCATGATGGAGGTTTCTGTGTTGGATCTCCTGAATACCAAGCTTGACAAGAACGACGACCATCATCTTCTTCGCCTAAAAGATACATTTATTCACCGTCAGCATTTGTGTCTAGTGTTTGAGCTTCTCAGCGTTAACCTCTACGAACTGATCAAGCAAAATCAATTCCGTGGCCTCAGCACTACTCTGGTCAGAGTCTTTGCCCAACAGTTACTGAATGGCCTGACTTTGCTGAATAAAGCTAGGCTGATCCACTGCGATCTTAAGCCGGAAAACATTTTACTCAAAAACCTCGAAAGCCCTATCATCAAGATCATTGATTTTGGCTCCGCCTGCGATGAGCGCCAGACTGTTTATACCTACATTCAGTCCCGTTTCTACCGGTCACCCGAAGTCCTCCTGGGTCTGCCCTATTCCTCTGCCATTGACATGTGGTCTTTGGGCTGTATCGTGGTTGAGTTGTTTCTTGGCCTCCCCCTGTTTCCCGGATCGTCTGAGTATAACCAGGTTTCTCGCATTGTTGAGATGTTGGGAAACCCTGCCAATTGGATGATCGAGATGGGTAAACAGGGCAGCCAGTTCTTCGAGAAGAGCCAGGATGACTATGGCCGTCGGACATACCGTCTGAAGAGCATGGAACAATACTCCCGCGAGCGCTCAACCAAG
This sequence comes from Ceratocystis ficicola, assembly GCA_038407015.1. Taxonomy (NCBI): domain Eukaryota; kingdom Fungi; phylum Ascomycota; class Sordariomycetes; order Microascales; family Ceratocystidaceae; genus Ceratocystis; species Ceratocystis ficicola. Next base: position 10,828 of record JAZBQP010000457.1, on the reverse strand, counting down.
GAGCAGCCTAGCAAAAAGTATTTCTCTGCCAATACACTTCCTGAAATCATCAGGACGTATCCGATGCCGCGTAAGAACATGAAGCAGTCGGAAATTGAGAGAGGTAAGTGTTTTTTCGTGCATATTTACACAATATTGTTCTTTTTCTCTTCTTCTTAGCTGACAACCACCCCCGTTTTCTTCTACCATAGAAATGAACAACCGAGTTGCCTTCATCGATTTTGTTCACGGCCTCCTCAACACCAATCCGCTTGAACGGTGGTCACCTCAACAGGCTAAGCTGCATCCCTTCATCACTCAGTCCAAGTTTACTGGCCCGTTCGTTCCTCCCATGAATCTCAAATCAAGTTCTCTCAATCGCTCACCGGCACCTGGAACACAGCAACAGTTACAAGCAGAAGCTGTGAGCAAACAGCGCGCGCAGGCCGCTCAAGGAATATACGCCAATTCTGTGGCTGCTGCCCAACAGCAATTCCAACAGCAACAGCAACAACAGCCGCAAAATCCCCTATCTCCTCAACAGCAGGCTTACAACAGTGCCGCTACTAATGTCTACAACTCTGGCCAGCCTTCTGTTGGAGTGACTTCGGGCTCTAACCAGACGGCCCCCAACTATGGCCAGCCTCAACAGCCACTGGGGCAACCTGGAAACTACACTCAGATGCCAGACCCAGCCAACTTCCAGGCCCAACCTCAGTTCCAACAACAGCAGCAGCAAACCCAGTCGCAACCGCAGCCCAATCAGGTGCCCAGTCAAGCTCAGCAGCTACCTAACCAGTATGCCAACCAGCCGCCAGCCAGTGCTGCAGGCATGTACTCGGCGGCGCAGAACCGAGCCCGGCCGCGCGCATCTACGATGGAGCAACAGCAAAGTGGCATTCCTGCAGCTATCCAACGTGTAGCCAGTCACCTTGACCCCACGCAGCCTATTCGGCTACAGCCATCGCCAGCCTACTACCCACCCGGTGCTGAGACGGGTCTTGCGGGCATGGACGGTGTGGCCAGCCGTCGTCGTGGAAGCAGAACTCAAGCATCGGCTCGTGGGAACCGTGACTTTATTCGCACGCTGGAAGAAAGAACACTGGAAGAAGGATATATGGGAGGGAGCACTAATCCATGGCGGTAGAGAGACTACTAAGGCGTAGTGTCGCTGATAGGGAAGTAGAGGAGGGGACCTGGAGTTGGCCTGCATCAAATGGATAATGGGCAATGTGATGGGATGAGGGGGAAGGCACTTGGGCAGGCAAGGCTATGAAGATGCGGGAGGCTGATATCTTTTCGTCTTTTGTTTTTCGTTTTTTTGTTCTACTCGTTCTTTTTCCGGTTCTTTTCCATTTCCTATTTTCTTTTGTTTCTTCTTCCTTTTCTTGGTTACTTGTTTCTTTCTTGTATCCCCCCTATCCCTATTTCTATTTCTGCTCTTTTTTTCAGTCCTATGTTTTTTTCTTTCTTGGTGTTGCTCTATTTCGTCTTTTTCCTCACATTGATCATCTTCTTTTGTAGGCCCTTGGGACCTTTTGCTCTGCCCGTCTTTTCTCTTTGCTTACCTTTCTCCTGGCTGACTTGCTGATGATGATGCTTGCATATACTATGTCGGATTAAGTTGGATTTTCTTGTTTTTTTTTGTTCCTGTTCCCTTGTCCCTATGCTGTGTTCACAATGCTCGCTGTCCGAAAAAAAAAAGAGGCGAAAAATAAAAGAAAAGACTGCCAATTACCAAGTGTCTGTAAGAAACGATGCTAGAAATGTCTAGCCAAATACCCTCGCGAACACTTCCTATCCCTTGTTGATGTCTTATTCGCCACCTTCTTGTCGGAATTATTCTTTTCTATCCGATAACCACATCTTCTTTAGTGCACTGCACCGTTCTAATGCGATGCCCAATTGCCTTTGAACCCGCGACCCTTGCGTGTGCGCGCAACCAAATCATCGCTGTACAGCCTGCTAGGTGGGGTCATCCCTACACTTCCACTAGCCCGTGTTGTAGCATCTTGCTGATGTGATGGACTTTCATCGTATGTTTCTTCGGCAAAGCCGTATGAGCCATCGATAATGACCGGCGTAGCGCGGCTTTCCATGCCATTAGACGATGAGGCAGCAGCACTGGCCTCATAGTTAGGTAAGACGTAGCCGCCGGGTTTGGGGAAGACTTTGATAATTCGACCATCGGCCTGTGATTGTGGTGTGAACCATAGATTAGCAGAGAATTATAGAGAGAATAGTCGCACGGAATAGTAGAGGGCCAAAAACGTACTGTTTGGCCATTAAAACGAGCAACCACTCGCTCGCCGCCTTCGCGTGTCGCGAAAACCATCTCAGCCAGTATAAATGGCGTAGCTAGCATGATCTCACAGCTTAGCATCTCGCCGCCCACTTGGCTCATTGCGCTTTCAATGTCTGCAGCCGTCGTGCCAGGCGCAAAGTTCTGTGCCATGACGGCAAAAGGGCCAGCAAGACCACGAATAGAAATACCACTGGCATCTTGAGCACGATTTTGTGATGACCGTGTGCTACGATCAGTATTACTCGTGACGCCAACAGGTAGGGCACTCTCGTGTCTAGATTCGGGCCTGGGGGAAGCGTGACGGCCAGCCCCCTTTTTTCTGTTACGGTTTTTAGTAGATTGTGTCTGCGCGAGTGATGCCGGCTGTTCGGGGTGTGTAGAGAGTGTGTAGAAAGAAGAAGAGTCTTCTGCAGCGCTAGAGGCGCGGAGCTTGGTGCCCTTAGGGCCGGTAGCCGTAGCTATGCTATTGCCTATGCGTGCGGCAAGCGAGCCGGGTTTTGGTTGCTTATTCTTTGGCGCTGTAGAGATGGTCTTTGGAGGACCAACAGTAGCCAAGCCCTTTGCAGCGGGTGCTGATATGCGGGAGGCAAGAGAGGGTTGGCTTAGGACTCGGGCGGTTCCACGAGAGTTGGGAGCCGGAGTGGAAGAAGAGGACCTAGACGCGGTGGGCTTGGGTGCAGAGGACATATCGGTTTTTGAGCGATTCTATGGTCGTTGGGAAACAGTTTGTCAGAAGGAAACCAAGGCAAGGTGTAGTATGCGATGGGGAAGGCATAACATGAAGATACCTTTTTCACACCAATCCGGCTCACCATGTTGCCATTCTGTTTACTGGCCGGCTTACTTGGAACACCTGGACCATTGCGCTTAGAGGCTAGGATTGCTTGCGCAAGATCCTGAGACTGGCGACGTTGACGGCCTACGAGAGGGCTAGGTTAGTCGTTATTTGTATCTACTTGGGCCGATCTTGTCGTGAATTTGTGCATACCATCATCGATGATCTTTTCGAACAGGATGGCGTTTTTAGCCTTGGAAGATGTCATGATTGCGACTGGTGGTTAGCTGGATTTCTGCGTGCTTTGAAGAAAGAAAAGAAGAGCAAGAAGCCAAAGGTATGCGAAAAATAGGACCTGCGACTTGAAAGAATAGACAAACAGACGAACCAAGCCCTGATTGGTTTTTTTGGTTTTGCTAGGTTTCCTGTCGCGTCAGTTTGCAGGAGTAAAAGTGGGGCTGGCCTAAAACCGAAGTGACAGGGAGCAAAGTCCTTATTAGTGAGAAACACTGTAGATGGGCTGTGTGGAAGAACACCGATAGTGCATTCTATGAGAGACTGGAAAAGAAATTCGACAGGAAAAACTGACCAATATTCTAGACTAGGTTAAGAATACTAAGGGGGCTTGCGAAATGACTTGCGCATCGTACTGCCCTACTCTCCTCTCCATGGGTTAGTTCGTTGCTTAGCTAGGCCGTTAGCCCTTACCCTTGTGTAACATTTTTACATCACCACCTTCACCACTAGGCCTCAAGCCTCAAGCCATGTACACACAAGAAGCTTTCCTATATTTTTCTAGCAATTGCCATGTTGTATCTTTCGGCTCCGTTGCTTCTGAGTGGTGGCCATGTCCTTTCTTGCCTCCCCCGCCTTCCTCATGACTTGGACAGGAAGGCACTTCGAAAGTCTTTGTTGTCCTTCTCCCAAATGGAAAGAACCTGTTATTTGTTATTGTCTCCAGATTCTTTTCTCTTTCTCCCTTGCCCCAACAAATTCTTCCCATCTGCTCTTCTTTTATTTTCTTCTTCAAAGTCTCTCTACTTTTAGCATCTTGTTCTTATGCTATCATCTTTTGCTTATCCATAGCCCATAGCCCATCCCATCCCACCATTCACAAGGCCCCATTGACTGCCTTTCTTGCATTTTAGCTTCTATCATTCTTATCTATCATTGCCTTCTGTGGCTTTGCTCTTTCATTGCCAGCCGCAAGCAATGGTTTCTTCCGTCTCTATCATGGACGTCCTCGTGCCCAAGTCAAGCCGAACGCCGTCAATGAGCGGAGCCCTTGACCTCCGGGATACAGATATCACTGATGATATCGAGTATGGCTCTCTCTTCCCCAACTCGTTTGGCACAACGACGTTGAACCAGCGTCCTACGCGTTTTGGAAAGGTTGTTCAGGCGGCCAATGAGAACCATCGGTCTTTGAGGGCATGGGGCAGAAAGACATTCTCTCGCAACAAGGTGCCTATGCTTGATAGATCCGAATCGGACGACACTGAAGGAAGTCAAAGTGAGTCCCCGATAATGCTTCTCTATTGTAACTCTAGCTAATGCGCCTTTTTTATAGTGCCTACTCTTTCCGATGTTGCCAATGTAAAGCTACGCCCGCGTCTTCACCGCCGCAAGAGCTTCAGTGGCCTGTTTCAAGCTATGGCCACCATGATGGCCAAAGACACTCCTGGCAATGGAGACCCAGAGACGGAAACGTCTCTGCCGTTGGATGTCACTCGTACAAGTACTCCTGCCTCGGAGGAGACAATGACTTTTGACAAAATCCCGGCCCTGGTCTCCACGCCAATCGAATATCTGCCCAAGACCCGTGAGAAGTCAGAGTGTAGCTCCACTTTCCGCCACTGCATCGATGACGCCGTCAAGATGATTACTGGCGAGGGTCTCGGTATTTGTGACAAGTCCGCTGACTCCACGGACGACTGGTCCAGCAATTTCCTGAGAGCCTCTCGTGCCTACAAGACTCCACTCAACACCCCCACTGCCAGCATTTTTGAAATCTCTGGTCAACCAACCATGGGCTACCAAGCATGTGATAGCGCTAGCTCCTCCAATCAGCTTATTACTCTGGTGCTTCCTCCTCGGGATGAGGATACCCAATGTGACGCCTACCACTTGTATTTCTCAGAGTTGTTCGCCTTCCTAGGCGCCTGCCCTCCTAGCTTCTCTGTGCTTGGAATTTATGACGCCTCCCACCGCGTCTACTACCTTCAGCCCCCTACTTCCTTTGACAGCACCCTGAAAGAACACGCCGTTCATGTCAATGAAGAGCCGTTGGCCCTGAAAACTCTACCAGCTGGTCTGCGCCGTTTTTTATCGGAAATCCCTACGGAAAGAACATCTTCAGAAGCCGGTTCCGATGCTCAAAAGAAAGCGCGCACTACATGCGATGCTACATCCATTCCGATGGCAAGTATAGGAGTTGAGACTGAGCCTGCCATGAAAAAGAGACTCCGATCTGATATTACCGAGATTTTGCGTTTATTAGTTGCTCACCAAGAGGAAAGAATCAATGAAATCAACAAAAAGCGCAATGGCCCTAGTGAGATTGAGATGTTGCGAGACGACGTCCGCAAACGCCTTGGCAAAACTGTTGAGGCCATTACGGAATTGATGGGTACTCTAAGTCCTTTACCCGAAAAGGAGGCACTCCGCTCCGTTGAGGCTACCACTTCTACTCCCCCCACTGCTGGCCCTGCAGCTTCTACAGATGCCACTCTCCTAGATAGTAGTCCTTCCACTCCTGGAAAGGTAGGAAAGCTTTCAGAGACCGCTTCACCAAGTTCCCGAGCAGCAGCAACAGCCGAGATCCCGCCGCCAAAGGTTTCTGCCATCGGAGCATCTTCTACGGAGGAAGGTCAGGAAGCGCAAAGTCTAGCAGAGGCGTCCCCGTGCCGGACCGGCATGACCAAGCTGAGCCATGAGGACGGCAACATGTTCATCGTCCCTCCGAGCATTTTGGAACGGAGGTGTCGGGTCCCCTGTGTAGACTCGGAGCATGGCGAACTTGATGGTGCCATGCAGAAGAATAGGGGCCGTTCGCTATCCGGTACGGGGCCCTTTTTTACTGGGAGTTGGCGACACGAGGCCGCCCGGGCAGATCATGTTTCGCCCTTTCGAGCGTCGCGTTTGGTCCACGGCAACGCAGACACTGACGGTTCCGTGGTGAGCGGGGACAGTGAAGGCAGTTTGGATATGATGGCAGAAGCCATTTTGATTGCAAACGGCACGCTGAATATCGACTAACTGGGATGGGCGGGAGGCTCAAAAATGAGTATTTTTGGCTACTTTTTTTACTTGGTCGTTTTTTTGGGCATACATGAGGCTTGGAAGAAAACAAGCATGTATTGTTACGTTATTCTTTTAGTACAACCGTGTACTACCCGATATGACGACCACATCGGCTACATCTTTTTTCTAGGCAATGCCGAGCTTATTGAAGATGGAAATTCTGGCGCATTGTTTAGTAGAGTTATTAAAGCTGGTATTCTACGAGTTTCCGGATAGTGACTAGCTAAATATATGGTGTGTGCGTTAGTTGTTGTCACTAGTCACGACAATAATAGCAAATTTTAGGCGGATAGTGGATAGGTGAATGACAACATGACGACAACAATGAGTCATGGTTGCACAAAACGTCATTTAGGGTTTAACTAGGGTATGTTCGGTCTGCCTACAGGCGGAAGGACATAAAACTCTAAGCCTCTTCCGTTTTCCAAAGGCGCCTTTGGGGACCTCAAAAATCAATTCTTTTTATGTTTTCTATAGAAAACCCTACCTAATGATGCCAATCAAAAGCAGCACTTTGAGCCTGCCGGACAGGACAAAAGAAGAATCACAGGAACATTCAGCGACAGAGACAGCAATGGAGGGGTCTACTTGTGACGATGTGAGCAAGAGCAGCAACAGCAACGGTTGTGCAAGTGGAAGTAGCCAACAAAAAAGCAGCGGCAGTGGCTGTGGAGATAGTGCAAGTACTATCAGTCTGGGCAGGACTCATGGTTGCGGTGGCAACAGCGAGTCGACAACAACGGCAAGTGGAGATAGCGGCCGTGGCGACGAAGATTCGGCAAGTGCGGGGCCGAAAGCTTGCCGACGCTGCAAAAAGAATGAGGGCACAATTTCTATGAGAGGTCAGCCAACATGCACGTGAGCCACACCCTCTTCCCTCCCCTTGCTTGATTTATCCACTGGCGCCATGACTAATCCAATAATGTCTTTGAACCTAGCGACTGTTTTGTCCCATTCGCCAGGCTGAAGGTGGTTAAGAGATTGAACGCGCTGCACCGCGACTTGGCCGACATGCGCGGCTCGCGAGCGCCGCAGAAGACAAGGTATCTGTGTGGCCTGTCGTTTGGTCCGTCGTCGGCCGTGTTACTATCCATGCTGCACGACAATATTGAGTACCTTGAGCAAAAGGGCCGCGGCGGCATTGCCTACGCAGTTACCGTCATGCACATCGACACGACCTTGAATGAAGCCGGCCGCCTAGCAGCCACAGCTCTGCTAGAGGCGTACCAAGCCCGCTTCCCCCGTTTATCCTTTGAGCATTATGCGCTGGAGGATGCCCTACAACTGCGTGGGGTTAACTGGGCCGCTTTAGGTGTAGAATCGTCCCACAAGGAAGGGGAGGAACTGCGTCAAGATAGAGCGCGACGGCTACGTGTGGCGCTGGATGCATTGCATTCGGTCAGTGCTCGGATGGACATTCTGCGGCTCATGGTGCGGCATGCTCTAGTATCACGCGCGATGCAGGGCGGGTGTGATGCGGTGCTGTTAGGCACCAATATGACAGGCCTAGCAGAACTGGCATTCAGCGAAGTGGCCAAGGGTCGCGGTGCTTCAGTTCCGTGGTTGACGCAGGACGGAGTGTTTCCCCTGCCATCATTTGGCAGCGTAGCGGGACAGGAAGAGGAGATAGACGGCGCACAACATGATGGGAATATCGCCGGAAAAACTTCGATCCCGGTGTACCATCTCCTACGTGATGTTTTTCGTGGTGAGGTGCTTACGTTTAGTGGCCTGGCGATACCCACGCCACTAACACCCCTGATCCCCAGCCTGGCAGAAAACAAACAACAGCAGCAGATGGCCAAAAAGACCATTGTATCGCATAAAAACCTGAGCATAGAGGAAGTAATGGCAAGGTTTTTCAACGACGCCGAGGCTTCTGGTCAGGCGAGTGTAGTTTCTAACGTTGTACGCACAACCGACCGACTGGCACGGCTGTGTGGGAGCATGTCACAAATGTGCGAGATCTGTGGGCTGCCATTGGACGGAGAGGGCGATGAACGCTGGCGGGGAGAGATTGGCGTACAAGAGGATGAAGAGGAGAAAAAGGGGCTTTGTCACGGGTGTCAGCGGTCGCTGACGTCATGAGAATGAGACTGAAAAGGCTAAAAGAAGTGCCGCATGCATGGCTAGCCAGGGTTAGAGGCATGCGAGTTTGTTTTTATAGACACCATGTTTATGTGATAGAGTCAAGTGAGCATAACAAAAATGGCATAAGCAGACAGGCTTTTTGAATTTTGTAAACCGCAGCAACGAAAAAAGACGAAATACATGTACACGCCACGAGATCCCCCGTTTTGTAGTTTCTATCGGCCCCCAAAGAACAAGTCTTTTTCTCCTCCCGTGGCTCTTCTTTTTTTTCACACGCTATCTCTATTCAATGACAGTCATGTAGCTCATTATTTGCATCCTGTTACTATAAGTTTTTCAGAGTCTTTTCATCTAGGATCTTGGACTCAACTTTGCGCATCAGCTTCATAGTTTGTTCCGCCAACGACAGGGTCAGCACGGTGTGCGGCAGGATGCGTGCCAGGTGAGGCACGAACCCCTTGTAGATGGCGAAGAAACCTTCGGTGCGTATGGTCTTTCCAAGGCAGTCAAAGACGCCCTTGTAAAGGTTTCCGTTTTGGTTATAAAGACGGGCCATAATAGTATCTGTAAGAGAAGGATGGATTTCATGTTAGCTAGTGAGCTAATAGCAGCAATTAGAAAGGGGTTGTTCCCACCAGGAGGGTGCATCACACAGCACACGGCAAAACCGCTGACCGCACTGCTAGTCAAATGCAGTGTCGGGCTTTCTCCCATGCCGGCATGCTTCTGCAACATGCGCTTGGCCAGAAAGTAGGTGGGTAGTTGCACAGAGCTGCCAAAGCCTGTGCGGATCATGGCTGCTCCAACACCGCGGTATAAGCCGCGGATGCCCTCGGTAGCATAAATTTCTTTGAGGCCATGCCAAGCACCTCGATACTGGTGTTGGGTCCCCACAGGGCGGAAGGGTGAAAAGGTCTGCAGGCGAGTCTTGACAAGGAAGAAAGGCGATCCGAGAGCAGCGCCCACCACGCCACTGCTAGCGCCGCTGAATAGATTTACCAGTAGGCTCTGCTTAGAGTCGCCGCCGTACACTACGTGGGTCATAGTGGAACGGATCGACTCGTACATGCCCAGACGGCAGCCGTTTAGCAGGATCTGATAAACATAGGCGGCGCCCAAGCCACGGTATAAGCTTTTGACACCCTCGTGGCGCAGGATCACTGTTACGCCATGCATAGGGCCGCGATAATAGTGAGGCTGATGACCCTTGGTTTGAAGCTCGCCCTGGAGCTGCATGCTAGGCGTGTGGGGGAAAGGGGGAGATATCAGCGGGGGGGCCGAGGACTTAGGAGGAGAAAGAAGGCAGGTAGCCTCGGACTCACCGGATCTTGACGGTCTCAAAGGGATGAGTGGCTGTGACGGCACCACAGGCAGCAATGCCGCCGGCGATGAAGCCGCTACAGTGAGGCTTGGGTCAGCAAAGAGACTCGCCTAGTTAAGACAGAAAGAGCCCTGCTACGGAGCAAAAGATGTAGGTTAGAACTTACCCCAGAGTAGTGGACATGATAGAAGCTATACAGGGAGGAGTTGGCGTAAGTCCAGGTTTACAACGGTAGTCGGGACTGTGGTTGTATGACAAGTACCAAGCGTAGAGAGCAGCCGGAGGCAAAGTATATAGAGAGAATGATTTTTCCTCAACAAATCCAAAGGCTTATATAACGCAAGGAAAGGCCGGCAATGGTCTTATCGGAGATGCAGTAGTATGGCTAGATGTGGCGTGATGTTGATGCGACAACAAGTTGCTTGGTCCAGCAAGCGCACTTACACTAGGAGAACAAGCTGCTGCTTTAAGCCAATTGAAAGCGTGAGCTTCGGAGCGGTTTTGCGACGATGCGATGCCACCTTGTTCGGGCCAAGAAGTTTAGGGCTTTTCCGGCAAAAGGTCTAAACACCTGCTTGTCGAGCCGGTTGGCAGTGATGTTTTCCGCTGCACGAAGACCAAGTTCAGGTCAGGGGCGGCAGAGGGGTGGGTGGTGGTGGGTAGTCATCAGGGCTTAGCATTTAAAGACATAAAGAAAAATTAAACCAACCTTTTTTGTTTAATTGCCGTTGCCGATGCGGAGCTCAAACCCTAGCAAGCGTGTAACCCTATGGATTAATCGTGTGCGGTAGAACTTCGCTTAAATGATGAGAACCAGGGCGGGCCGTCAGAATGATGAGCAATTGGCTTGCGCCTCAGACACGTAACTTTCCATGTGATGAACCAGTTGCCAACTACTACCAACCAGATATGTCACAACAGAATGGTGGATAAAGGCGACCCCCCACCAAGGCGCGCTTAGGTGGCTTGGAGTATACTTCGACAGGAAACTAAACTTCAATGCACAGGCAAACCATGTAGCGAACAAAATGGAAGGGCTCACGCACAACCTCCA
>JAZBQP010000456.1:0-13761 GCA_038407015.1 Ceratocystis ficicola | reverse complement strand
CCCCCAAACCCGGGGGGGGGGGGGGGGGGGGGGGTTTATGTCCTAGTGTCCTATGTTTATTTTTTTTTTTTGCGTTTTCCGCCTTTTTTTATTCAGGGCTCTTCTTCTTGCAGTAAAATGCCCTATTCAAGTTCTTTGTAGTCCTTTCTTCTCTATCCCCCCCCCCCCCCACGTGCACACACACACACACACGCATTTTGCTGTGTTGTCGTTTTCTCTGTGGCGTTGCTACATTATCAACACCGCCTTCCAAGCCCGCTTCTTACACATGTACTTGCATACGGTCAATGTACTTGCCTACATGCGTTGCTGTGTTGTGTGGTGGGTGCACGAGAACAAGGCCGAATGGCCAGAAGCACATATCAAAAATTAGCAAAAATGCATGCAGCAAGAGTAAAGCGAAACCATATGGGGCGAGCCATGTTGCATCATCACCCGGATTCCTACCCTCCCCATCTTAAAACTGCAGAAAGTGAGAAGAGACGAGACAAGGGAGGGAGATGAGCGTATGCGTGCGTCCGGACTCTAAGCCCCATGCCATCAAACGCTTAATCCTGAGCATCAGTCTTAGCTAACCACTGTAATTCCAGGCTCTGCTTCTTGTTTCCTTCTTTCTCTTCTGCTGCTCTTTACCAATGCCCTTCTGTTTCCCGTTGGCTCTCGCAGGCTCTGTGACACTCTTTGACCCTTCCTCCCACATCCCACATGCCTGCTTTGTCGGACAAGCAAAGTACCAAGGGCCCTCAACTTGCAGCCCCTTCCCAATCCCTCCCTTATCTGATGGGGTCCATCAACGATGGTCAGTCAGTATGTCCAATCCCATAAACTTTGATGCTCTTCGCTGTTATCTTGTCTCCCGGTGTGCGAAAAGGGCGACACTAGCGGTATTGTCATTAGCATGAAGCCTAAGCATGTATGTTACCGGGGAGGAGTCTTGGAGTCTTCCTTACAGGTGGCTAGTGTGAAAGGTGAGAGCTTAGGCCAGCCGGAGGCATGAGAACCAGGCTCTTTGACCCTTTCCCTCTTGCCTTTAGGGCCGCTGGCCTTTCACTCTCTGGCTGTGTAGGGCAGGCTTACTGGAAACGGTCTAGCTTATCTGGTGCTACTATGGCTTTTCTTTCTTAGAAGAGGCCAATTAAAGGTGGTCCTAGCAGTGAAGCACATGCTCTTATGTTTCTTTTCTTAACGGGGCGTGCATAAACATCTCCAGACACGGAAGACGAACAGGCCGCCTCTTTTTTTTTTTTTTTTTTTTTTTTTTTTTTTTTTTGTCTTGCGTGCGTGTTTCTTCTCATTCTTGCCTCCACATTCTTGCTCGAGTAATTGGTCTTCTCTTCTGCCCTACCAGCGAAACGCCATGGAGTCTTGGTGGTGCAGCAATCAAGGCCACGCCCGCAGCATGTAGGACGTGCGTGTGCTGCTGGTATCATGAACGGTGGGTGGGTTTCGCCCTTGGAGATACTTTGAGGACTTCCCCAAGGAGGGCTTTGCGGTCCTTAATTTCTGTGCTGTGCTCTCTTCTCACGCTGTTTCTCTCTCTTTTTTCTCCTTTTCTCTTTGCCTGGCTTGGCTATGGGCTATGATGTCAAGTGCTAATACAATGTCAAAGCATTATCAGTGAGAAAAATGATGCCTAATGGGTAACTAACAGCGACGCTTAAGGGGGATTGCCTCCACCGAAACCAGCCATTCTCCTGTTTCAATACCACAAGTGTGGCAATCTATTTTATTTTACAGCAGTGTACCCACAGATGGACTAGAAGACGGGAACAAGAGAGACCGCGCACCAATCCAGGCCCGAGGGCCCAGCCGGGCTCCGACTGGATGCATGTAGCACAGCAGACACAGCAGACCACCGACTGCAGAGTGGAGTGAGCTTCTGAAAAGCCGTGTGCATACACCGCCAAGGCCCTGAGGACCATTCATTAAGACTCCCGTGGCTAGAGTTCCGAAGCGGAACAGGAAGCACAGGCAGAAGCCCACGCAGTAATTGAAAGGCCCATGGATGGCCTGTGCTGTGGTGTTCTGGGGGTTGGTCTTGTGCTTGTGGCCCAGCCCGCTCGCTGTTTTTACACTTCGTCCACTGGGTGGCATTTATGCTCAGCAGGTAGAAAAAAGAAGGCCAGTTGTCCAGTTGTTGTCGTTCGTTTACAAAGTTTGCGGCTATAGCACACAAGATTTAACTCGCAGGCTTGGCGGTCTGTCACTGTCTGGAGAGCTCGGCTTGACGACTAACAAGATGGCAAGACGACACTGGAGTGTGCTCTTTTCTGTCGTCGTCGTGGAGTAGGGAAGCAATCAATCAATAATCAATCAATCAATCGGTTTGGACAGGCTAACAGCAGCCAGAAAGTGACAAGCGACATGAACGAGAAAAAAAAATAAAGATAAAAATAAAACAAACAATGCCCCAAGCCAAATATCAGACAGATGAACAAGTCTCCCACCTCATCTCTTCGTGACTTCTCTTCCACCAACCCCTCCCCCATCGCTACCTTCCTCCAATCCGACGACCAGACTGCTAGTAAACGAAGTCCCAGGAACAAGGAACCCTCAAGGGCTATCCATGCTCACAACCTCGCTGGAAGGCTTCCGGAGCTGGGGAGCAGAGAGGCCACCACAAGAGGAATGGATGGGGTCTGGCCTGGGTCAGGGAAGCTCTTGTCAGACGAGATAGAACAGGGAGGAGTCCAAAACAAGTTATTGAGTTGGTCAACCAAAGGTCCGTGCCTCTTTGCGGTTTTGGCTGGCTAGCTTTCTCTTTTGCCTGATTAGAGCCAAGCCTGTAATGAGCTGTGGAAATTGAGGCCAATATCAGGATCTGAGCCGGCGATAGGACATGCCTTGCTGTTTTTGCGTGTGCACGAGCACCCACAGCCAGCGATGCCTGCTGTACACTCTGGCGACAAGATCGTGAACTAGTGCTAACACACCGCGCTGGTCCGTTTTTAAAGTTGAATTTAAGCACCAAACCCATGTTTGCAGCCTAGCAAGGCGGGCGTTGACTGGCCTGTTCATTGCCAGCAAGTCGCACGAACAAACCTTTAAAAGTTAATTATCTCCGACATTTGAGAATGGCCTGCAGCAACGCCCCCCTCCACTGAATCAGGCGGCATTGGCCTGAATTAGGGCAAGCCCCAGGCCTTGTTTTTTTTCTCTTTTCCCCATGTGAGAGCAGACCAAGAAACCCACAACACTGGAAACCAGCCCGGCCACCTGCCCTACCACCAACATTCTGGGTCTTTGGCCGGCTTAGAGCGATGCTAACCTAGCCACGAACCAACGTCTATTCAGCCAGATTGCCGCTGCTCTCCGCTCCGCCATTCGCCATTGCGCTCGGTCGGGCTGCAGCAGCGTTGCCGCGGCCGTCCCGATGCAGAGATCGGCGTTGGCTGGCATGCGATGAGTCCTTGGGGAGGCCTTTTGCTATGATTTCTTCTCTCTCGCCCCAGTCTTGCCAGGCACGATGTTGTAATTACTGCACAAAGCCCCCCCTGCGTCCAACAGCCAGGTAGAGAATATTGGCTGTGGCAGGGTGCCCTGTGCCCTAAAGGGCCAGGCTAGTCAGCACCTTGCCCACTGAAGTACCCTGTTTTCAAAGCAGTCATGCCTCCCGTAGACACACCTTGGTCAGGGCCCTTTACAGGCCTTTCGCCAGCAGGGCAGAGATTTTCGTATTCTATTATTTGCCCTGCTCTCTTAGAGCGCCCTACCAGCTAGCTCCATGCAGTCAGTCAGTGTCTGGTGGTTTTGTGTAAGTCTCCAACATCCACCCTGTGTGGCCTTCTACGCAGCCACCCTTCTCCCCGCGAAGACGTCAAACTTTCTGGCGATGGAAGGTCGAAGTCAGGAACCTGTAAAGCGGTGCGACTCAACAGCTTGGCCTTACACAGGTGCAGTTACACTTTTCTATGTCTATGTCCAACCTCGGGTCTTCATGCAAGGGGAGCGACAGTGCATGCTACTGCTAATCCGTACCTACATGCTGCATACGACGACAGACCCTCCTCTGCTGGACACTGCGTTGCACACCAAAATGGCCCTGTCTGGGCCGGCCGAGGCTCGCAAAAATGCATCCGCGGCAGGGTGTGCTGAATGCTGGAGACTGTGCCATTGCGGTGGTGCAATCTCCCATCTCGCACTCGGAACCCATCCAATGGCATGCTCTGTAGGCAAGATGCACATCTGCGTGCGAAGGCCCAACACAGGTGTATGCCTATACGCACAAGCTCCAGTTCCTCATCTCAAATCCGGTCATGGGCCCAGGCAGGCATATGAGCATGTCCGTCTTCTCGCATTCAGCTGAGCTCTCAGCCATAGAACCGAGGAAATTGAAACGTAGAAGGATCGCTTCAAGCGAGACATCACCGGAGGCAAAGTCGATGTTGAGGTCTTGACGGAGCCAAATCAGGGCCTCCCCACTGGCTCCCTACCAAGTCAATTAATAACTTCATTCGCCTCCGCAGTCCTCAATGCCCCATCGACCCCTACCTTATAGCAATTGACAGGGCATTAAATCACAGAGCAAGCCTCAAATCAGCCCAGTGCAGGCAACTTGTTCCTTTTCCCCCGTATTGGTACAGCCAGCCTGTATCTTACCTGGACATTCATCCAATTCCAATACAAAGGATTAGCGAACCACCGGCGGATCTAATATCCATCTTATTTTTGGCAATCTTGCCCTTACGCTTTCCTGTGTCTGTAGGCGACACTTCCCGTCATTCCGTTTGGGAAATTCACAAGCCAGGGTCCTATTGAAAGGCTCTTCGAAATGACTTTCACAACTCTCCAGCGGCAATGTTGCAGTGAGGGGGGGCGGGGGGGGGTGGTGCTGTAGTTTGGGTCAGAAACTTGCTTATTCTGGCCGGAATTTCCGCAGGATAAGCAGTCCTGGTGATGGAACATGGAACATCGTCAAATCCCAGGCAATATGGCGACAAAACAGTAGGGTTGGTGATTTGGCACAGGGTTGCTGTCTTACACGGACGGTGGTCTTTTTTTTTTCTTTTTTTTCTCGCACCTTGGCCAAGCTCAAGCCTCCCGTCCAGCGCTGCTTGCACTATGTCCACCTTTGCTGTCCGTCTTGTTTGCTTCCAGACTTCGCTTATTGCCTCGAGCCCTTTGATATTTTGCCAATGTCGTTCGTCGTGTAGCGGATCTGCTCTACGTTCCTGCCACCGGAGTCAAAAAGACCTTCCAATGGGCCGTGATCTGTTATAGATGAGGATGTTAATACAGTACCACACCCTGGCTGACAAGCAGGTCCTTGGTTCCTGGTCGGCCTGGTGCATTTCCTTCCTTGTTAATAAAGTTGGCTTCCTGTAGGTACGTCCAAGGGGCTGAGTTCTTTTTTGGTTTGCTGGATTCCAATATAATGCCTCGCTCCTCCATATCTTCTTTCCCTCCTGCCGGATTGTACATGGTTTTTGAGCAATTTTGGAACAGGTTTCCTGTCCCATGGGCCTTGTTCCATGCCAGCTTGCTGGGAAACATCTAGCAAGAGGAGAAGGAAAAGCAGGGGGCTCCTGATCTATTCCTCTAGCCTACCCGGGGGGGGGGGGGGGGGGCGGGGGGGGGGGGGGGGGGGGGCCTTCTGAGTTTGTGAGAGGCCCGATGCTGGTACCTTGTCTGGGCATTAAAAAACACAAGGCCTGTTGTTTTGTGGATTGATATTGTCTCTATGCCACTCCCTTTCCTGGCTTCATGATCGCCCCAACCTTCTTTTGTGGTATCGTACTTGAACCTTGGTGCAGGGTTTGTAATGAAGGGCCAAAGAGAAGGAAAAAAAAGCAGCCACACACTCCCCCCTAGTAGAAGCTCACGCTTGTGGAATAGCGCCTTCCGCGGAACAACTTTGTTGCAAGGCCTTTTGCCTACGGAACCAAACATGAGCGTCGCTCATTGCCTAATGCAGTGTTATTAAGCGACGCAAGAGGCATCTTGGTTTGCAAGAGGCAAACGAGGCACAGATGACTTATTGCCCAAAATCCAAGTCTTCACTTTTGGGATCTATTCTTCTACGTGAGCCCGGGGCGTAGCTTGCGTTGTACGGTATATTGAAGCTGGCGAAGCGAGAGCCGGTGCCTTGGGATCTCAGGTGGCAGAAAACCAGGCCCAATAGTTCGTGATAATCATACAGGGACTTGGCGGGCCTAGACGCTAGAAGAGAAACAATACGACATCTGTAGCTTTGAAATTGCAGCCGACTGCCCCAGCCCTAGTCGGCAGGTACAGAGGACAGTAAAATGATGGATGTGCATGAAAAACTCTTCACACCTACATTGGTGAGGTTATGGCTTGTTCCTGGTTGCATGCATGCACACGAGTGTGAATACGGTGGTTGTGTGTAAGTACTTTAAGGAAATAGTGCAATATGAGCCGTGTATTAATGGCAGGCATAGCTCGACTATCTAGCACCGCAGTGCCGGATAAAAGCCACAGCATGAAACAGGCAAAACTTGGGTCTGGTAAACCGAGCACACACACAGACACAGACACATACACGCTGTGCCTGCTTCGCTAGCTTCTACTTCCCATGTTTGCATTGTTGCTATGAACGGCTAGGCTAATACGAGGTGTGATATAGCGCTGTTCATGTAGCAGTCATGTAGCAGTCATGCTTACTTGTGCTTTTGTGTCGAGCCGTTTGGCTTGGTGCTGCCATGCAACCCTAACCCCACTGGCCCCACCAAATCCGAAACAGCCCCACTCTGAGGTTAACCCACGGGAAAGGCAAACTTGTCTGTTTTGGGCTCGTCCTTGACATCCGTTACTAGGTCTGATTGTCTAACTTTGACGGGCCTCATAATCTGGCCTGCGGGTGGTTTACGATCTAGAACAGCCTAAAGAGAAAGCCCATCCTGCTTGCCAAGATCGCTGAAATCCAATGTCCAGAATTGCAAGCGGAGTGACTGGGCTTGGGGATCTTGCGAGAAGAAGAGGGCTTTTCTGTGTGATGATGCCAGGCTCGGGAGTGAGATAAAGGGCCAGAAGGATTGGCAGGAAGAGTGGGCGAGGATGGGGACAGGTGAAAATGAGGAGGAGCTGGAGAGATTGGGAGTCTGTAGCGTATTAATGTGACGTGGATCAAGCATTCACGAACGGTGTCAAATTCTTGCCGTATCAAGACAAGTTGCGGCCGCTGAGCAGAGAGTTACGGCCGTTAGACAGAGGGCTGAGGAGCTCAGCAAACATCGGGCTTGAAGAGAGACTGTGAGAGAGAAAAAGAAAGGGAGAAGGCCTTTGAGGCGAAAGCCAGCAAGGTAGGTGCCATTGAATAAGATTGGATGTATCTATTGCGCCCGCTGCCACCTTGTCGATCACGAGCACCGTCTCTGCTTTTGTATCTATGCGTGCAACGCAAATTGGTCACTAGTCTCTCTTTCATTGGCCCGGCTAGAGTTTCTGTCCGCTGGGCGAGACTCGGACTTCTCTCCGTTTCCTCGTCTCGAGACTTGTGCTTAGTGTTATGCTGAAAGTCGTATGCTACTAGGCCCGTCTCCGAGCTGTGGCTGCTCAAGCGCATAGCCAGAAGCCAAAGTTCTAGAACTCTGGGCCTGCCCATGTTCTAGCTGAACCTGTAAATTTCGAAGGGGTTAAAGGCCTACATTAGCGAGAGCAAGGCGAAGCCTCACTACCAAGACTTGTCTACCAGTCAGAGAGCGCAGACTGGGGCGGCGATAGTCGCGAAAGCAAACAGGTATCCGCAGCTTTACGGCAAAGTCCATCCATCCATCCGCTGGGCTTGGCCAATATTAAGCAAAAAGCTGAAAGTGCCCAATAATCTGGCTTGGGATTGTTTGGCGAAGGTCCCAAGGCTGTGGCAATGGGGGAAGACGTTCCTGTCCATCCTCCTGCCTACCAGCCAAGCAAATTCAGGGCGCTGATTTGGACCTTGGGAGAATCCTACAAACCGGAGACACGGCGAACAGTCCGGGCCTCAGGGTGAGACCCAGGATAATGGCAGGGCGAGACTGGCGTCCCATTGAACCTGGGGTGGGGTGCAGGGAGAGGGCTTTGAGACACTGCGCACACAATGATGCTGACGAAGGCGCTGGAGATGAACGAGGCCTGGGTTTTCTCGCAACGGCGGCGTCCGCGTCGGCGCTGACTGTGGCGAGGGCCACGGCCTTTCTCGCATCACTTTTTTTATTATTTGATTACATTTTGCTTGCTGCCATTTGCTTGGTTGCTTGGCTACTTGATTGCATGCCTGGTCTGGGTCTGGTTCAGCGTGCAGAGAACAGGTCGTGCGCCACACAGACAACGTACCCACGATTGTGGTCAACAGAGCAGGGCCTCTGAAAACAGGGTCTATAGAGCGAAGTTCAGGGCCTGGTCGCTACAATTATAGCGGTCAAGCAGGGCCTAGCATGCACTGGCACAAGCCACGGTCTGCCCGCTCACCCTCCCGCTGCCAGACGTAGAAACAAGAAACGAACAGGGCCAAACCCCAACCACAGGACGAGGTAGGGGGAAATTGCCACTCTCACTTCCAAACTTGTGGTTGCTTGATCCCATTTTGGCAGACGCACTGCCCTAGTTTACCGGGGAGGCCTGTAAATATAGGGCATGCGCACCAAGCTACAGGGCCCGCGGACAGCAAACAATGGTCCTCCAAGATTGCTTCTGGGTTTCTTAGTCCTGTTCTTGTCTGCCCTTTTTTTTTTTTTTTTTTTATTCTTCTCTCTCGCTCCCAATGGCAGTTGGCTCTGTCCTGGGGGTCCCGCCGAGAAAATCTATCCTAGTTGGTGAGGTCCTTTGAAGACACATCGGATGTCGCTGGCTGCAATGCTTTCTTTTTGCAGGACAGCTTGAAGCCATCGCGTTGGCAATCTTAACAGCGCAACGTATAGGAAGTAGTGCATCTGGCATGGTACGGGGTAAATCAGTAACGACATACGGAACAGGGCAGCAAATGTCGCAAGTCGGGTGGATTTGAAGTAGCCCGTGCCACATCATATTGCCTGGCTGGCTTCTCTTTGGGGACCTTGATCGGGTTGCATCAACCTCCACAGGCGACCGGAGCCCGGTGAGGATTTGCAATGTGCAGGCTTCAACCCCGTTGTCCATTCTGTCTTCAGTGGGACTTGGGGCTTTGGCATGGATATTTTGCTTGTTGATCATCAGGCGGTGGATGAAGAGGGATGGGAGGGGGGGAGGATGGCGAGCAGGACAGGACCGAAGCATTTCCTCACACTCCCCCCGGGCCCAGGCTTACAAGTGATACATCAACCCATTCACCAATCCATCTTCCTACCATCTCTCCACTTCTGGGTCGCTTTTCCTTGCACGCCGTTTTCTTGCCCTTTTTTTTTCTTCTCATTCCCTCTCTTGTCTCGAAAGGATCCAGCAAGAAGCAGCGGTACTGAAGCCGTCATGAGACTAACGCCACATCGCATCCTAGACCCCAGGCAGCAAGCCTTGAAGATAGACGGTGTGGCATGGTATCAAGAAAGGAACGCGTATTGTTGATATAAGTTGAGCAAGGTACTAGGTTGGTGACACCATTTGTTGAAGCAAGATGGGCATGAAAAATGAAAAAAACCGAGGTCAACGGTGGGCCTTGTACCTGGTTCATTGATTCCTTTAAAGGAGGGGGGGGGGGTGGTTGACTTGAGCTTGCCCAGACGGCAGACATTTGTGAAGGGGAAGAGGAATGAAAGCTTCAGCAAGGGTTCGCCGGGCCTGATCCCAGGTGGTTGGACTAGTACAGCACAGGAGCAGGAGGTGCAACGCCGAAAGAACAAAGGCGATGCGATGCGCCAGAGCAACGACAACTTGGCCGCACATACGGGAGCCATGACAGGCCCTTTTGGCACCCCGCTCCTGCATTTGATCTTGCTCCATGGTTCGAGGCCTGTAGACCCTGTGTTATATTGGCTGGTGCATTTGCAGGCTCCAGCATGGGCTGGGCTGTTGGAGGCTGCACTGCTTACACTCTATTGCACATAGTGACATCCATACATGTGTGTGCTCAGAGACCTCTCTAACCACAATCTCTGCTCCTTCACTCTGGCAAATCTTCTGCTGCGTTTTACTAGTCAGATCCTCTTGTGCTTGTGCTATTTAATCAGCGGTCAACAATGCAGCATAGCATGCACGATGCTCTCTTCGGGATCTAGTCAGGGGTCCCTGTCCCCTAAGCCCGCTTCTTTTGTTCTTCCTGTCCACACTACACTACCACTACTTCCACGGCTTGGTGACTTGTGCGAGGCACAAGATGAATGCTCACTGTTCTAGTGGGAATAATTGTGACCCGCCCCATTCAAGACGCTGGCCGCATGAATGGGCCAGTAGAATTACTGGATCTAGGAACTTGGAGAAGCTGCACGAGGGATGGATGCTTGCCCCATATGCAGCGCATTTAGGCAGATAGTGTAGCTAGGTAGGATAGTTACTCATGCATGTGCATGCAAGCTACAGCACACGAAAGAGGACGAGAGAGGGAGGGGCGGGAGCAACTGACTTGCTTCTGTCAAGACACCACTAACGCTTCGTCCAGACAACATCACAAGAACAACGCCAAAGCCTGTTTGTGCCAGAGACAAGATCACGACCAAGGCCCAGGCCCAGGCCATGGCCTAGAAGCAAAAAGGAACCAGAGAAAAAAAAAAAAAAAAGGGGAAAGCCCCAGCCAAGGAATAGCTGAACAATGAAGAGCGGGCGGTGCCATACGGACCGCAGCGGGCAGCAAAAGGAAAGAAGCCCAGAAGAAAACCACAAAAGTTACCACTAGGCTACGGCTACGACTACGGCTATGGTGACGAGGACTGGGTTTCTACGGGAAGTCTTGCAAAAAGGGAGAGGCCTCGCTTTCTTCATACATGTACCTTGCTGCCTTGCACCCGCCTCAGCTTTACTGCGCCTGGACGTTCGGCAGCCCAAGGGCTTTGTTCTTGAGCCATTGGTGCTAGTACACATTCGTGATAGACGGCCGTCGTGAAAGGCGGTGAGGTTGCAGACCGCATTCTCAGGCTAACCACGTCGAGCACGGCTTGGGATCATGGATTTTTGGAGAAACAGTAAAGCAGAGTAGAGAAAACAGACGCATATTCGCACACAAGTATTCTATCGGTGTAGTCACAGAAGGGCGGGCTGCATTTGCGAGAGGTCGCAAAGACCACACACATCCTTGTCCAAGAATCACAACCACCAAGGCGCACCAACCAATATCACGGATTCTATATTGCGACGGTATTCTCTGATACAAGTCTAGATACTGGCTGCGTAGCGGCCCAGATTAAACTCTCTTCCGTCCCCATGGCGCCTCCCTCTGCGCCCAGGATTCAGTGATCATCACAGAGAGCGAAGCTTAGCCCATCTGACTGACCTTTTGACCTGTTTGGCGGGCGTTTTTCTGGCTTCAGAGCCTTGATAACGGTCAAGGTAACGCTACATTGGGACAAATTGCACATTTACCCAGACCCCATGGGAATGGCACTGCTCAAGCTACACATCCCGTCGCACCCGCTAGCCCAGCTGATCTGATGGGGGTAAGGGAGTGTGTCTTGTGTCGACTGGGCTGGCCATCTCGCATCTCTCTAGCTGATTGGCTTTCTAAACGAGCTTGCTGGAATTATCACAGGCCAACCCTGCGACCCCTTCTCGTCGGTTGGTCCTCTTGCACACACCCTTCCATTATCATACGCACTTATTACCTCACCGGAAGTTACGTCCCGGGAGGGGGAGAGAGAGGCGGAGAGGAGAGGAGAGGGAGGAGAGCAGAGGACCGACAGGGAAAGGCCTAGCTGCCGGATTAGGGAAGTCTTCTTCTTTCAGAGACTAGCGTAGAGCTAAAGCCTAGATCCCGGCCGAAATAAGCAGGCTTAGCCTCCATCGTGTCTTGGTATCATTTAGTCCCATATGCACTCATCTTCGAAGTGGGTTAATTATGCAGGATAGTCCCATGCCTAGCCTGACCAGGATCGCGCAATCCCAACCCTTTTTGCTCTTTGTGGGGTTGAGAGGAATGCCAGGAACAGGAACCCTCTGTTGGAAGTGCTCTGTTGCCATACCGGCGGGCCTTCTGGAAACTTGCCTTTCCACTTAAGGGGGGGAGGCGAGCATTACGTCTGGGTCTTTGTGGACTAGCTGGTTCGGGACTCAACTGAAATGTAGCGCTGTGTGGCTTTACGGAGAATCCGGGTGGCTTTTTTCTGCAAGCAGATCAAGTGCTCGGCTGTTGCAGGCCTAGGCAGCCCTGTCTGCTCTTTGCACTACCTTTCTATCTGAGGATGGGAATGGGGCTGGCTGTGCATAAGATCACAAGTCGCAGACGAACAATTAGACGTGTGACTTGAGCGCTCTTGACAGTTGACGGCACGTGCGCCGGGCCTGAATTATCCTTTCTGGCACTATTGTGCTGCCTCTCACAGTGTTTGGTCCTCCTCTTCGCCTAGGGCCTCGCTTGCACCTGGCGACAAGACTCTTTGGGTACAGAGCATCTTGAAGAGCATGAATGGGAAACATTCCGAGATCCTTTGTGCGTGGAGCGGCCCTGCACAAGTCATAGTCTTTTCTTCTGCCTCCCCCCTCCCCCTTCATAGCAAGGATATCAACACATGAAAGAACAAAAAAGACGAGGCACAACCGCCCTCCCATTGTATTGTGTATGAAAGCGGTATGTGTTGAGCGTAAGCCTCTGGCCTTTGTGTTCGGGCTGTTTTTACACTCCGCGCTAGCTTGCACGCATTGTGGTGTGCCATCCTGTCCGTGTTTGTAGGTTAGTCACAATTCATATTTCTTTCAATCTGTCACGCAAAGGCCAAGGCCAAGTCAATGCAGCAGGTGCTAAGGTTCTGCTTCCTTTCAGGTTTGCTTGCCGTGCGCTGCAGCACCGCGAGTTGCGCCGCTTGCTAGGTCGAGGCGGGCACAACATGTGCGTGTGTGCGAGTAGACATGTACACCCTGTTTTCCCTGCCGTTCTCGTGCACCTCTATGATCTATTGGCCTTTGGCAGCATGTCGCATATGCTCATGGGCGACTTAGCACGCTAGCAGTGCAGGCAGACAATGCCCTGCTTGCACACGCCTGCTGCTGCGACATTTTGTGGCACCCATTCATCCCCTCAACGTTACGATGCTTATCCAGGCCGCTTCCCGGCTGCCAGCACAACCCATGAGCACTTTGGCCGGGTCCTCCCAATAGCGGCCGTGTAGTGCAATTTTCTTTGTGATCAGGGCCATCCCATTCTTTCTCTCGCGCTGCTGGGTGACTGGATGGTCAGTGCGAATCTGTTTATGCCACGGGACCTGCTGGCCTAAATAGTAGGTAACAAAAACATCCAGAGGTAGGGGTAGCAAATAAGCAATCAAGATCAGGCATGCTCGCTTTGCTCTGTCTAATTATGCTGTTACCGTGATAGCGGGCTTGTCTGAGAGAAAGTAGCATTGACAAGCCCAAAAAAAGAGTCAGCGTTTAACAGTGGTGTCTCAGAAGCCAATATTGGTGTGGACATGGTGTTGGGTTCTTTGCTTTGGGCCAAAGCTAGCCTAGCATGATGATACAGGCGGTCTTTATTAGCCCATCAACGGCGCAGTAATTAGAAGGCTGTCATTAAATTGGCAGCCCGACTAGAGTTGCCAGGCGCGGGCCCTGTGCCAGCCCCTGTAGCAGGCCCTGCCATACGCGGTCAAACAGTGGCGTTATAGTGCACACCACCCATCAGCGCATGCACACAACAGCCCACCCACCCAGAACATCAGCATAGCCATCACTGTCGTCCTGGCTAAACAGGTGCTGCAGCAGCAGCGGGCGCCC
>JAZBQP010000455.1:0-14161 GCA_038407015.1 Ceratocystis ficicola | reverse complement strand
TCAGTGCATCAGTGGCATACACTGTTCTCGTTCAACCCTCAACAAATGGGAGATTTTGTCTTTTGTCGAGGGGATGGACGGCCGACCTCAAAGGTGCCATCCCGAGGGTTGTAGGAGGGAAGGTTGACATTTTGTTGTTGTTGTTGTTGTATTTAACGTCTACTCTAACTAGCGAATGCTGTCAATACGACGGCTGGCCCCACATTTACACAGACAAATCTTATGACGTAATAGCTCCCCGTTTTCTCGGCGAGACACGATCACAGCGTAATTGGTGTAGTGGTAACATTAATCGTTGCCATCCAAAGCAATGATTTCGATTAGCCCTGGGTTCGATTCCCAGATTACGCAGACTTATCTTTTTGACTCTCTTTTTGTTGCGCTTCACATGATGTTTGTCTCTTGGCTTATGCTTCATTTCATGTTGTTGCTTGTTCTATATTAACACCAAGTCTTGCCTCTATTACAAGCTTGCTTTCCTGGGCCCTTATCTACAGTGTTCTCTCAAGAGCTACTAATTCCTCAAATCCAGCCTTGATCCCCGCCATTTGCTTTTCCTGCGGCCGCGGCAATGGGCTACGAGCAAAACCACCATATCCAAGCCATGCCTGCATGCCGGCCTTAACGCCCACCACACCGGTCTTAATTGCTGTCCAATCACCACGAGCCACAACCTCTTGCACAGCCCGAGCACCGGCATGGTCGCCGGCCTCGTGGAGCTTTTGTATCTGTATGCAGGCCTTAGGCGAGATGTTGGCCAGACCGCCCAGGATTCCGTGGGCTCCGACGGAAAGTGATTGCACTGTGAAATCTGCTGACCCAGCAAGTACAAGAAAAGCCGGGGTTTCAGCAGAATTGGCCAGAGTCTCTGCTGTGAGCGACTCTTCTGGCGCTAACTCGGGCTTAGTTTGAGTATTGCTCTTCCTTAGTGAACGAGTCGCTGCCACAATCCGTGCCATCTTGCCCGTGTTGCCGCACGTTAGCTTAACACCAACAATGTTTGGGCAATGGGCTAGTTCGACAATGGTATCACTGTCAAGGTCTACACCGCCAGCACCTGCAGGGTAGTTGTAGATTATTAGCGGTATCGGCGAAGCATCAGCTACAGCCACAAAGTAGTCTCTAAGGGTGTTCTGGGCATGCAGACCACGGTAGTAAGCCGGTGGCAGGATCAGAGCATAGTCGGCACCAGCATTTGCGGCATCGCGGCATAGCTCGATAGTCTCACGTGTGCTTTGGGCACCACAGCCAGCAATTATAGGCATGGCTGGAAAGCCTGCACTGGCAAGGGCTGTGCGAGCAGTCCGTGTGACCGTACGGCGCTCGGCAGCGGTCAGGTGAACAGCTTCACCGTTGGAGCCCTGTACAGCAATGCCGGCTACACCGGAGGTGGCTAGCTGCGCCACGTGCTGGGCTAGTGTGGTGAGATCAAGGTCTTCAGTGACAGGGTCAAAAAAGCATATTGTCGGCACATAGATACCACGCGTGAGCGGGCGTGCAGAAGAGGTGGTGGAGTGATCGACAGTACTGGGGCTGGTGCTTATGGTGGAGGCCGTATCAGAGAAAGAGTCCGAGGCGACATCTTCGCAGCTGGCCGGGGGATAGAGGGAAGAGGAGAAGCAATAAGAAGACATGACTAGAACGAGTTGTAGGTAGCTTAGACCAAGATAAATATGAGGCTAATGAGGGGTGGAAGTTGAATATGAGACAAAATGAGGCAAAGTGTTTGTATGTGTAGTGGGAAGAGACAAAGTTGTAAAGAGATACGATGATGACTGCGAGTAAGAGAGACCATATTGACAGGCCAGAGTCCAGCATCTTTATACTTCCCGGGAGCCATGTGCTCAGAAATACACCAAGGAAGACCAAGCCGGTCAAGCCTAGCATAGATTGGCTGTGTCGAAATACATACGAACTCCCGTAACATGAAGGAAGCTGAGGTTTGGATGTCAGTCGAGCAGGTCTCGTGATGACTTGGTTGTCATGCACGGATCCCCTTGCCCCCGGTTTGGCCTCCCTTCTACCCCCACACACACACACTGTGTGCCATGTTGTATGTGTATGAGTCTAGGGTATAGCATAGAACATTGCTACAAGGTAGTTCCAATTGGAACAAGACAGAAGAGTAAAACAAGATAAAATCGAGAGAAACGTTAAAGTCAGAGAATGTAGGAGAGGGGAGGGAGGGGGAAAGGGAGAAAAGACAGAAGGAGGCTTGTTTTTGTTGGAGAAGAGCCAGCGATAGAGGCAGAAGGGTAGCAGCAAGATGGAGATATGACTTTGAGTTTGGGGTTCAGTGGACGAGTTGGATTCGCTTTGTTCACCGCCTTTGCCCTGTCAGGGTGATCTTGGTCAGGTCAGGTCGGACAGCGGAAGACGGGCCCTGCCGCTGTTTTTGCTCCTGCTCTGACTCTAAGCTAGTGCCGTCTTTGCTGCATTCTGCCGTGCTTTGAAGCTCTTCGGCCTCGTTTCGTGAAACTACAATAGAAAGCTGAGCTGCGGCTACATGCGGATTACTCCAACGAACGTGTCTTCTCCTCCAAACAAAGGCAGCACAAAGAAGAAACGGGGAAGGGCACGGGAAATAACAACAGAAATAAGCGCAAGCACGAAGGAGGGAATAAAAATCCGGGGGTTGCATCCAAAGCCTAGCGTGGCTTTTGTCTGGGGCTAAAACAACGCGGGGGAGGAGAAAAGGAAGAAGGCGTGGGGGTGCATTCTGTGTGACTGGCCTTGGGGAAGAAGAAGAAGAAGGGAGGGGAGGTCAATATTCCCTACAAAGGAAGACGAGGCGAGACGCTGGGTTCAGCGGATGCCATCACGCCCTCTCCCTTCCTTTCAAGGGCTTCTCTTTGTTGGGCTCCAGCCCTGCCCCTTTGTCGTTTTTCCTGGGGTTGTTTTGTTATAGCTTGTCTCTGAATGGCTCACCTGCCTTTCCCCTTCTCCCTGTCTTTTGTTGTGCGTTGTACATAGCATAGTCAGCTGGTCGCCCCTTCTTCCTCCGCCGTCCCCGTTGGAGATGTCTGGGGGGATTCTGGGGAGACCGCTTGGTTTGTTGGTTCCTAATGATGGAGAAGTGACGATCGAAAAGGACAGTTTGTGTCAAATACAGGGTCAAAACAAGGCGAAGGAAGGAAGCGGGGCTCCCCGTAGAAGTGAGAGACAACAAAACAAGCCTTGGCAATGGGGCCTTGATCGGAGGTTGCAATCGAAGTGACATCACGGAGACCTGGTCCGGGAGAGGCTTAGTAGCTATGCCAACCTGGGGCTCCAAAATCGAACGCCATCAGACAATGAGCGGGAAAAGGCAAAAAAAAAAAGAGAAAAGTAAAGAAGTAGGGGAAGACGCCGGGACCTGACAGCATTTAAGCAACCCCACCCAGCCTGTTAGCCAGAACAAAGAGACAGGGAGGGCCATTTACCTGATGCTCATGAGACTTGAGACTGGGCACAAAGTCGGACTCCCTCTGCCTCTTTGGCCCCTTCATCTTATTTTCACAAGATGGATATGCGTGCATAATTATAAAATACAACAGAAAATGCCCCCAATATGTGCGTAGTGCCATCACGATTGAAGGCCAAATGAAATGCTCTAACAAAAATGCAAGAAATGAAGCAGAATATACGGGCAAAGAAGAAGAAAAGAACACAAGAAACGAAAAAAAAGCAAAATGGACGTAGGTCATAGAGAAAAGGGAGCCAAGCATCCCTTTCATGCAGTCTCTTGCACCTCTCCATCTCCTTCCCCGACTACCACAGGCTTATCCTCCCTCACCGGCAGTGGCTTTGCAACCCTAACCCAATGACTTGCATTGTCCTCTTCGTCTGTCTGTACAGTAACCTCCTGATCATCTGGAATCATCTCATGTTTGAAGTCCCACTTCAGCCTCTTCGCCAGTTCTGCCACTACCACATCACAGTCGCCCAGTAGCAGAATATCAAAGGTGACATGGCCAATCGGATCGCGGTTGATGTAAATCTGCGGCACGTCAGGCGGCAGCACCGCACTAATCTCCGATACCGGCCGTACCTTGAGCGATGTGCCAATGACGATCAACAAGTCGACCTTGTCACGGTCATGTCGCGTTAGCCGATCGTGAAAGGCGTCAGGCAACGCCTCGCCAAAGAAAGTAATGTCGGGCTTCATGACGGCCAAGTTCGGGCGGCCATCGTCGCCGTCATCATCATCGTCGCTAGTCGCCCTGCTTGCTGAGCGTGCACCACCTGGCCGCCGCTTATTCTGCGTGGCATCAGCGCCGTTAGCTGCCCGCTTGCGCTTGTTGTTAGCCTCGGCCTCGGCAGCACAGCGTGGACACGGGGGGATGTTTCCAGCCTTGATCTCGGGAAACACCAACTCGCCATCGACTCGAAAGCCGCAGGTAAAGCACGTAGCTGTCTTGAACGAGCCGTGGCACTGCACCAGGCGATCCGCCGAGATGCCCGCCGCCGACTCTATGTTGTCGATGTTCTGCGTATAATTAGTCAACAACTTCCCACGCCGGTCCAGATCGGCAATAAAGGCATGCGTAGGCGTGAAGCGCTTTGTTGAGGGCAGAATATCCTTGGCTACTGAGTAGAACAGCGACGGATCCTCGCGGAAGACATCGATGTCGAACACATCAGTCGGGTCATAGTAGCCCCTGGCCTGCAGCTGCGAATACAGCCCGGTGTCCTTGGAGCGGAAGTCGGGTATTCCCAGCGACGTGGAGATGCCAGCACCAGTGACGACGATGATGTTGTTTGCGCGCTCAATCAGGCCGACAACATCGTCCAGAGACCTGTAGGCATCCAGCCTGACGCGCCGCGCCAGTTCGCGCTTGATAGCAACTCCTAGTAAATGTGTAATGGCTGTCACGTACGCATCGCCCTTGAATTCGTCGATGAAGAAGGGCAATTTGACGCCTAGCGCCTCGATTACATAGGCTGGATCGTGCCTGCCGCTGGTGATCATGTGCTTGACAAAGCCCTCGGACCCAAGCTCATGCAGGATGCGGCGCACAGCTTTGCTCTCTTCGGCCGTCGGCGGAGGAGACTTGCCTGCAGCAGGCGAGTCTTGTGCACGAGAATCTTGTTCTGAGCCCTCACGGCTAGCCTCACCCCCGTCTGTATCCTCATCCCCATCTTCGCCTTCACCGTCATCTTCATCGCTGGTGCCATCGCCCAGCTCGTCGTAGTCTTGCTGCTCAATGCAGCCATTCAGAATCTCCTTGATCTGGTCATCATCCATGACAAAGCTCTCCTCATCGTCGACGGCTGACTCACTTGAGGCATCCCCCGCCTGCTCCGGCAAGTCGGGGAAGCCCTCAAACTCGTCGGCCTCGGCAGCAAGTGACTGCATGATGCGCAAGCTAAATCCAACGCCGCGTCTCTTTATCTAGCTCTGTGTGTCTATCTCTATGTCTTTGATCTGTTCTCTTTAGGCTCAAGCCTAGAAGCAAAGAGGCCTTTTTTTTGGCTACAAAAGCCCAGCCCACAATCTAGAGTGAGAAAAAAAAAAAAAAGGCTAGCCCAATAGCGCGATGCGCAAAATAAAATGAAAAAAAATTAAATAGAAAAAAACAAGGGCTGCCTAGGTTTGTTACCAGCTAATGGAGATTGATTAAAGGGGGGTTGCTGGTTGTCGGTTCGGTAGTTGGGCAGTTATTTTGTGACCCTTTTCACGATAGACCAAGGGTTGCTAGGGCAGCTGTCGGCGGGCTGATTGGCACCTGTCAAAGCCAAAAGGAGCTAATTGCAACATCACCACCACGTCACACAGCGACACAAACAAGGAAAAGGTCATTTCTAACTTCTGAGCTTGAAGCTTCTACCCTCGAAATCAGCGATACCATCAGGCTTTTCATTAGTCCTGGACCAGTCTTTCTTCCTAGTCTAAGCCCGAGCCTTGTCCTGGGTCGCAGCTTTGGCCGAACGTCAGAGCAAACCGGCCACCTGCACAGACTAGTCACGGCTAGTAAAAGACTATCTGATTATCTAGACCTGGCGGCCTAGGGCTGCGCATACATAGAAGCAGCAAAAATAGTGACAGTGACAGTGACAGTTGTAGTAGTAAGAGACTAGTGTGCCTCCCAACAACCCTCTCTGTAAAACTTGATGCTCGCCAGCTGTCAGCAGCCTCCTCCTCTGAAGCCAATCCAATCATGACAAGAGTCCTTCGCTCTTGGTGAATCCAAGTTAACTAGCTACGATAGTAGGCCAGGTGGGAATGTGAAGTCAAAACGTAAAGCAAAATCAAGCTTGAAAAAAGAAGAAAAGTACAGAAGAGACCCCAACGGCGTCGCTGCGTGAATATTGTAAAAAGAATAAGCAAAAATAAAATAAAACCATTTGTCTTTTTTCAACAAACTTAGGGTATAACAAATAAGAGCGAAGAGACATAATGAATCTGTGTGGCTGGTGGGTGGCGAGTGAGTTGCATGTACATGCAAGTGTACGTGTGTTTGTACAGCACTACACACGACAAGGAAAAGAGCAGAAAAGCAGAAAAAGAAGCAAATGCAAGAAAAACAAGCAGACGGGGCGGCCATCGATATGACACGGCACAACAACAAGTAGGTAGCTCAAAACAGCAAGCCAATCTCCACATGAACAACAGCACCAACGCACCCAACCGCACACACAGACACTTTAAAAACCAAAAAGAACAAGAGCCTACTATCCCCTCTATCATTATCTCCTCCCTAGCTCACCCAGAGAGCTGCCCCAGTCTTAGTTCTCCTCTCCGTCCGTCGCCTTGCGATCTCCCGCCTGCCACGACGTCGCTATACCCGCTGCCACAATGCCAGCCATGACACTCGGCGCTCCCAGCGTCGAGTTTGTGCGGGCGCGCATCCGCTGGCGAGTCTCGGGCGAAGGCACTGCGGCATTCTCGCCAGCCGCCGTCCCACTCTTGCTCGTGGCCGCCTGCTGAGTAGCTGCCGGCGGCGATGTCATTGCCGACTGCACCTGCGTTACGGTAGCCGACGACATGCGTGAGCGTGATGAGTTGCGCGAGTGAGCAAAGCGCTGGCGCGGGTGGGCAATAGCAAACTTGAGGTTTGTCAAACGCCCTCCCTTGACCTTCTTGATGAACTCAAGCTCGTCGCGCACATCCTGGTACTCAGGTGGGAATTGCTGGAAAGTCTCTTCGTCTGAGACCGTCAAGCCGGGTGTGCGTGAAGCCCGATTCTTGATGAACTCGGGTACCACTGCTGCCAGCCACGCGTCGGGAATCGTGCGAATCAGCATGCCAAAGGGAATTGATAGGAAACCTAGGCCAATTGCAATTCCCCATAGAGCTCCGCCCTGGGGGTCCTGACCGTTTCCATCGCGAGGATCATTGATGTTGAAGACGGGGCCGGCAACAAAAATAATCAGAACTTGAAGGCCACACATGGCTATGTTGATGCCCAGGAACAGCGGGTTCTTCGTGACACCCTCCAGGATGTTATACCCATTATCCAAGCGACGGTTGCTACAGAAAGAAATGCTGTTAGTCACAAAATCACGTCATTTCCACGACTTAAAGGCAAAATACTTACTTCCACTGATTGAAAATCTGCATCCACACAAACGTGTTAAAAACCAGCGTCGCAACCTCATCGTGCGTGTACTTGGGTGTAATCGAAGGCAGCACAGAGTTGCGGCCAAAGTACAGCACAAGCGTGACTACGAGCTGGTACACAGCCTGGCCAAGAATCATCTTCCACATCGTAAGCGAAATGATGAAAGCATTGCGAGGCTCTGGCTTGCGATCCAAAATCGAATCATGGGGTGGATCAGTGGCCAACGCCAGCGCAGCCAAAGTGTCCATAATCAGATTAACCCAGAGAAGCTGCACTGCAGTCAAAACGGATGCCTCCTCATCACTGGCAACAGCAGAAATAAACGTCAGTAGAACAGCAGTAATGTTGACCGTGAGCTGGAACTGCAGGAACCGCTTGACGGCATCGTTGACAGCACGACCCCACTTTAGGGCGTTGATGATTGACGTAAAGTTATCATCCATGAGAATAATAGCCGAAGCTTCCTTGGCAACCTCAGTACCAGCAATGCCCATCGAAAAGCCAACATCAGCAGTCTTCAAAGCAGGAGCATCGTTGGTACCGTCGCCGGTAACCGCAACAATTTCGCCCTTTTCCTTTAGACGTTTGACCAAAACACGCTTGTCCTCGGGACTAGAACGCGCCAAGACACGCAGGCGGGGAATAATCTCGTTTTGCTTCTCCTTGGACATGTTGCGGAACTCAGGACCTTCAAGGACAAGGCCTTCACCCTGTAGAATACCACACTCTCTGGCAATAGCAGCTGCAGTTATCCTGTTATCACCAGTGACCATGCGAACAGTAACTCCAGCCTTCTGGCACAATGCAACAGCCTCGGGGACACCAGGACGAAGAGGATCTTGGATACCAACAACACCCAAAAAGGTCATTTGCTGAAACATGTCGTCAAACCTGATTTCGTTGTCATCCTCATTCCGACGCAGGCCCTCGGCAGGCCAGGAAGCAAAATCACGGTAAGCAATACCAATAGTGCGAAGAGAACGGTTGGCATAGCTATCGATTACAGCCATTAATTCTTTGTTGATGGCAGAAGTCATGGGTTCGAGGGAAAGATCACTGGTAGGGTTGCTCAGGAGCTGCGTGCACTGGCCCAAAACAATCTCTGAAGCACCCTTGATGAGCAAGCGGGCGCCACCGGATGGAGTTTGGACAACGACACCCATGCACTTGCGACCAGAGTCGAAGGGAATGATCTGAAGAACCTTGGCATTATCACGCTCTTGGGCCACATCACCCATTCCAAGATAGTCACGACCAAGAATGAGGAGAGCCGTTTCAGTCTTGGAGCCGATGAAGCCGGGCTTGCCCTCAACCTCGCCCTCGAAGGCAGTCGAGTTGAGCGCAAAAGAGTCAACCAAAAGCTTCTTAACAGGTGCAGAAAGGCTAGAGGCAAAGGTTTGGGGCGCGATCTCTGAGTTGTCATCTTTACCAAAACGACTGGAAGTACCAACTGTTGCGGCAACGACCTGCATCTTGTTTTGCGTCAGAGTGCCAGTTTTGTCGGAGCAAATAGCAGTGGCATTGCCCATGACCTCACAGGCTTTGAGGTGACGAACTAAATTGTTATCCTTCAACATGCGAGTCGTGGCAAAGGCCAGTGCAAGGGTCACAGCCAAGGGGAGACCTTCTGGGACAGCAACGACAATGATTGTAACGACGACAATGAAGATGTCCAAGAATTGCTCACCCTTTTCTGATGCGGTTTTGTCCGATCCTGGGAGGTTGGCCAAGAACTTGATGAACAGTGTAATAAAAAGAATAAGACCCGCAGCGCCACCGATCTTAGCAATGTACGTGGCGATAACGTTCAATTTACCCTGCAAAGGAGTCATCTCAATATCTTCATTGAGAGACATGAGGGTCCGGCCATAAGACGAGTGGACACCAGTAGAAGTACATAAGAAAGTGCCAACACCCTCCATGATGCGGGCACCGGACTGAATAAAGGGGTCCAGCTTCTTGAGGTTTCCATTGCTTTCAATAGCCTCGAAAACCTGGTAGCCGGAAGTCTTCTTTATAATGTCGGATTCACCAGTCGCCTGAGACTCATCACACCTGACGTTGAAGCCTTCAATCAAAATACCATCAACAGGGACCATGTCGCCAGGCTCTAGATGGACAACATCGCCAACAAGAACATCGTAGACTGAGATTTCCTGCATGCGACCACCACGAACGACCTTGACGAGACGGTCACTCTTTTTGCGATTGAGTTTGGCGAATTGGCGCTCCTTTTGGTAATCGTTGAGTGATCCCACAATAACAACAATAGCGATAGCAGCAATAATAGCCACACCTTCAACCCACTCTATTCCAGAGCTATCAGAATCGTGATCTTGTCCAAAGGTCTCGTAGAGACCAATGGCCAGAGAGACAATAGCGGCAATAGTAAGCAAAATCAGAATCTTGTCGTTGTATGTTATCCACATGATTTGCAGAAGACTCTTGCCCTTTTTATCCGGCAGGCGGTTATCACCAAAGGTAAGTTTGCGCTCAACAAAAGTACCATCATGATTGGTTGCCGAGGGCGCCTCATGGGCCACGGCAGGCGCATCAACCGGCGTTCTGTGTGTTGGTGTAGCCTTGTGGGCAGTAGCTTCCTCAAAAGAAACAGATTCTTCAACATGGATCTCATCGGGGTTCAGACCCGATTTGGTATCAGCATGAAGACCTTTGGCAATTCCAACTAAACCGCCAAGGGCGTAGTAGGCGGATAGTGACTTGGGATCAAACATTTTGTTCAACTCGCCAGGAACGAAGGCAAAACGGTTGTTTTCAACGTGGAAGTCAGCCTCTTTTCCGGCATCTGGTTTCAATGCGTCTTTATCGTTCATGATGAATTCATTGGAAATTGGGGACGGCTTTTTGGTGTTCGAAACAAAAGACGCGCCCGAAGGCGTCAAAGTAGTACCGCCGTGTGAGGACGCATCACCCGAGTCAACAGATCCCGTCCGTGATCTCAAGTTGTTTGGGACAGCCAGAAATGAGCGTGTAGTGTTTGGCGTTGTGAGATTTAGGGGGCTCGATGGCGGACTCCCTCTGCTTTCATGGACATCATTGTGCTGTGATTCGGCAGTAGGCTGAGCCGTAGTACTGGTAGTGGTATTGTCGGCATTCCGAGCCGCAGGACCATCCGAGAGAATGGCGGTATCTATGGTTATTGTTGGGCTGCGGAGCGTCATTATTAGAACGTAGAAATATGCGTGTATGATATTGTGATAGCCTTGTGACTTGGAGCGGACATGAAGTGAAAATAGAAGCAGATCCAAGGACTCTAGGAAGCTGCCTGTCCTTTTATTCAAACACGCAGCACGCTGATGATCTTGTGACTGGCAGTAGAGGGCCGGCGTTGACTGCCTAATTGATATTTTGGGAGGGTTTGGAGAACAGGATGGGATGAGGAGCGAGGGAGGCAATGGGTGAGGCTGTGGCCATGAAGTTGAGGCAACAAACAACAAAAGGACATGTGAAGAAAAGGAGAGATTCGGGTATGGATGGTACCATCACGGAGACCCGAGCTGAGCTCACGCAATTGTATAGAGAATATCAAGTGCAATATCAAAATAGTACAGATACAGACAAGCAAAAAAATAGGATGAACTTACGCTTTGTCTCGCGTGGAGATGTCAGGCACTGACGAGTTGTTGGGATCTTGGTCACTCATGATAGGCTATGGCTCTCGTGTTCAGATGCCAGGAGACAGCATGTGAAGCAAATGGACAAAGGCTATGAGGTAACCAGCGTAGTAAAGGGGCAAGTAGAGCCTAGAGAGGAAGAGAAGAAGTTTGTAAACGGATTGGAAAGAGGGCACGTTGGGATAAATGAAAGCATGAGCCGCTCTTGAATAAAAAAAATAAAAAGAGAAGAAATAACGATAAAATTAAAGAAAAAAACAAGTGGAAAAAAAAAAAAAGAAAAGAAAAGAAAAGCGAAAAAGGTTTTCAACGACACAGGCTTGAATTTAGGTCGTAGCAAGTAAACATATTGGACAGCCGTCAGGGGGGGCTGTGCGGCTAAGTTCTTACGAATGCGGACATGCATTAGAGGTTAGCAGAGAACAGGGCAGAGGCAGACTGAGACAGAAACAAAGCAGAGGGAGAGTACGGAGAGAGATTGTTGGGGTTGTATTAGATAGATGGTGATGTTGATGCCATGCTATGCCATTCCACGCTATGCGTCCTTGTTTCCAGCGTTCTGCTTTGTTTTCTTTTCTTATTTCTGCACTAAAATTCAATGCAGCCGGAGGTGTACCTGCAATTATATGCAATGCAGCAAAGCTAACAACCAAGCAAGGCAAATAAATTGCGGTTGCATTTGCATTTGTGTAAAGGCAGCATATGACAAGATCGCAAGGGCAAAAAGGAGAAAACATTGCGGCATACGCAAGAGTAAGCGAGTAGCCCTGCTTGGTCACCGGCAACTCTCTCTCTCACACACTCTCTCTCTGTGTGCGTGTGTGTGCAAGCGTGATACGGGTTACATACATACTACGAGTCTTCGTCTTATTGGCAGGCAACTCTACAGCGCTTTCGTTGCGCAGGCGTGTTGGGAGCAAGAAAAGAAGCGATGGCGAAATCGGGACGGAGCTTCTCAGAAATGAGAAAAGACAGGGAGAGATGGGTATTGCGTCGAGGGGAGAGTCGAATCTATGAGGGCGGGCCTGATGTGCAGAGTCTTTACACTTTTAGCTAGTGGTCTGGGTTCCCTTGCGAGTTGTTAGCGAAGGACGCTATGATCTTGCGTTCTTTTTCCCTTGGCAAGACAGCCTAAGCAGCAGCAGAGCAAAACAAGTCAAACTGGACGTGTCTTGGCCTTGGCCCCAAACATTAGCAAGCGCTCAATCCAACTCACTTTAAACGTCCACTTTGACTCCTTTTTTTTTTCCTTCTTATTGATGGTTGATTGTTGTCCTCGTCGTTCCTGGAATCAAGATCAAGCAGAAGAGAATGCCAACCAAGCAAATGCCAAGCGTTGACTTGTGCGCTGGGAAGGAGCAAGACGAGACGAAGACGCTGAAGTCGATCACAAAGGTTGGGGAAATCAATAAAATGAACTAAAATAGGGAACAGAAGCGCCAGCCTTGGACAATATAAAATGATGGAATGCGATTGAGTGAGATGGGTTTGAGAGATGTGGCACAGTGTGCTGGTGATGAAAGCTGAAGACACAAGGCTGAGGTCTGGTGGTGAGGCTAGACTGTAATCTAAACAGGGGAAAATAACTGCTTTAGGCCACTCGCTCTTACTGTTTTGTTTGGGCCTAAGAGGCAAGTAGCAATCGGCAGGAAACAGTAGCAAACAAGACCGAGACCAGGAAAGGGCTAGATTTCACTGTGGCTGTGCAAGCCTAGTGTACCTCCAAAGTCTCTTGGCACGCTCTAGCTGTACACAAAGTACGCCGGAGGTACTTGTCCCTCTCGCGCTCCCCAGCTTGTGCTGTTTGTATTACTTGTCGCTACATCTGCGTGCATCCCTTGTCGCTAGCCTAACAAGCAAACTGGCCATAAAAATCTCGACACTAGCCTGTTCTAACCTAACCGCCTGTAGCTGTCTAGTGATGCCGCAGTTCTTAGGCTCTGTAATAGCGCTGTAATAAAATAGCAACTACAGCAGGTAAACACCCAAGCTACAGAGCCTTTCCGCCCTCCCCGTCCCTCTCTGGCCAAGCCAAGCCAAGCCAAGCCCTACACTTTCCATTTCTCCGACCGCTGTTTCACCCAAAACCCCCCTTCAAATTCCACCTCTTCCTCCTTTTTCTCTGTGCATGCTAGCGTGTCTTTGCCTCCATTTGCACTACGAGCGCTCTAAATTGCAAAGTTACAGGGGTCTGCCTAACTCCGAGCTCTCAGCTTGGCTTTAATGTTACTTTTTAGCTTAATTTTTTGGCAGTTCTGGCAAGGCCTTTTTCTTTTCTGTACTTAACACGGCATCTTTTTGGTTCTCGGTTTTCAGCTTACCCTGCTTCGGAGCTTTCGTCAAGTCTGCGCGTGCTCTGGAATTTCTACCAGACACTTGCTTAGAACGCCTTCTTCCTTCTATGAAGACTGACTCCGACTCGCTCTACCCGGTCGTAAGCTAGCATCGCCATGGAGCCCACGTCATGTACCCCATTAGTGCGCGTCTAATAAACCCTCAACCCCCCAACTAAGTCTGCCTCCTCAGTCTGTTTGCCACAGTTCCTAACCCTCTTCAGCTCTCTTGTAATACTCATGAGCTCCCTCTGTTAAGAGTACTTGGAAGTAAGTCTGTGCCCCAAGGAAACGTCACCAGTTCTGCTGTTTGCCCCCTCCCTCTTGTACCCAAGCTAGTCACATGCGATAGCCTGATAGCCTGTGTGAAGTCTGCCTCCGCAGGCCCTCAATGCTTTTCATTTATGCTTCTTACTCCTCTCCAAAGGTACAAGTTCGCCTTTCCCTTTACGTCCGTCGCCGGCCAGGATTCCGAACTTGCAGCTAGACGCCCGCACCTTCGTCTTCGCAGCTGATATCACCACTGAAATAATCAGGAAAAGAAATACATTTTGACGCTGCTGACCGGCAGGAAGAAGTTGGGGGGGGGGGGGGGATTTCTGATTTCTACCCACCCTTCGTTCCTGAAAAGTTAATTAACCCCCCCCAC
>JAZBQP010000454.1:0-14369 GCA_038407015.1 Ceratocystis ficicola | reverse complement strand
CCCCCCCCCCCCCCCCCCCCCCCCTCCCCCGCTTGTCGCATACCTAGAGTGGCGGAGACTCAACACAATCCGCTTGCCCTAGTTACAACCGCCCGAAGTTGGCCTGAGATTCGCCAGGCTGCACAACTCCGACCCTTGGAAGGAATCTTCACATGTAAGCTGTCGTACCAAAGGTTGAAAGTGTAGACTCCAAAACGATCGGGACACTCAATATGTTTTCTAAATCAAAACGTGGCATGAATATTTCTGGGGATTGTTTGTCATTTAGCTCTAGTCCTAGCCACTCTCGTGGCCGCTCTCACCCTTGCCCTCTCAACTATCTACAGTGCTAGAGTCCCTTTAGCTCGAGATTATATCCAAGGAAATAGTAACGGCGGTGTGTAAAATTTCGAATGCACTGATGCGTTTGGAGGGACGTTTCCAGCCTTGAGCAAATGGAAGGCGCTCCTGCTCAAACAGAGTCTTGATCCACGCAAGGTTAGCGCCTTCACCATTGCGGAAGACATTCCAGAGAACAGCAGCATCAGTTAGGGAGCGCATATTAGCCTCCTTGCTTAGAGCACGAGCAGGGTCGTTGAGAGGATCTGAATCCTGGCGGTATTTAATGGCCCGGCTAAGCTGCATCGTGCTGACAAACGGGGTGTTGAAGAAACTCCTGACAGTAGCCCATATCCGAATATCAAAAGACCAATTGTTACCGCTCCGGATATTGTCACGACTTAAAGAGCAATCATGCTCAATGACTATGATGAAGTGCCAGGGTTAATAAAGACATTGTAGGCCTCTGAGAAAAAGACGAGGGGTGCCGAAGCAAAACATACCATCATGAGCATTAAGATCATCTAGGTTGAAGGTCCCTGCCTTGCCAGTGGAGGAAACTTTCAAAACCTCCTTACCGCCAAGAGTGTCTACACCAGCCGCGTCTATGCCAGTGACCTCCAACATGACATCATAGAGCTGAGACAAGGAAATATCGCGGCCGTTGCGGGGGAGATAGCCATGGTTAGCCAGGCTGTTTAGCATGGGACAAGGCGAGCGAACTACGAGGAAAAAAACTTATAAGCTATGCACCCTTACTTGAAGTTATTGTACACGAATCGCTTACCATCGCCTTCTTTGGGAGGAATCCACTGGTTAGGATTATTTTCTTCGGTGTCGCTCGAAATGTCACTCCTGTCAGTAATGCTGGTATGGCCAGCAAGGCTATCTGGAGAAAAGCTGGGATAGGCAAGGACCTGAGACACGCTGCCTAGGGCTAGAATGGAAAGGGTGATGGAAAACTGCATATTGATAGGAGAGAGCTAAGGAATGAATGGCTGTAAAGAGATGACTGTGACGAGGGAAAGAAGGGGTCAAGAGCGAACTGCAAATGGCTCAGGTTGGTGGTCTCTCTACAGCCTAGGAATTCAGGGGATCACGACCTTTTAATCTATTGCGTCTCGAGTTGGATAGTACAGCCACTGTAATGACAGCACAGGCCCGAAAATTGCCTATTCTTCAGTGACTGGTCGACGCTCTTACATTACGTTGATTGCATGCAGGGCGGGAGCCGGGCTAGGAGAATAACCTCCGAAGAAGACGAGTGTTCGGGTCAGAGCAAGCCATAGCCAAGCGCCGAACAGTGACACGATGACACAGACGCATCATGTTCTCCTAGCTACATCCCATAACGGGGCCTACCACTTTGCGATTAGCTCAAGTCCAGCTTAGGGTAAAGAGGGCGAGCAGGCCAAGTAATGCCATGCTTTTATTTTGCGCTGGACAATGCTCAGTTAAGTGGCATGGAGGAGAAGGAGGGAAATCCTATAACTGTCATATACATCTATGCGAGTAAGGAATAGAATGGCTGTCTCCATATGCCTTCGTAAGCGCGCTGTGTTATTTTGAGATGTTAGAATGTCAGAAGGTATGGACTATTCAACATGAGTTCCAAAAATACATGGCATTGTTGTCCAAGTCTAATCTCAGCACGGACAGTGAATGACATGGATCTGAGTTTTTAGTAGAACAGAGCATGTGCTTCTAGTCATCATAGCCCTGTACTAGAAAAATAGCAACTAGTACTAACCTGCAAAATCGGCGATTCCATTTGCCCAAGGATGAAAGATGATGCTGTTGTGTTTTTTTTTCTTGTTTTTGTGAGATTATAGGTCCAGTATTTCCATGGAGTTTTCCTTGACCTTCTATCTTTCCCCTGGTAGCCCTTTACCATAAATTGTGGCCTTCCTGATAAGAACTATGTTCTATCAGTTTATCCGGGCTTCAGCCAGAGCTCTGCCGGAAGCCTGCTTTCATCCAGCTTGGTGGCCAAACCTCTGCAATTGTGTCAGAGTATTTTGTGCTAGGGTTTACCCAGTGGATTCTCCACAACACGTAGTGCTGCACTTTTGGGAACTTCAGTGAATTGCAGGTGAGTTGAGCTCTGCTGTAGACTTAGAGCACCAGGACAGGTAGATAGATACATTGTGAGGGGAATTAGAAATTATGTTGTGGAGATCCCACTCGGAATAACACCGGGTAAATACATGGCACACGATTGTTGCGAACAAATTCAGAACCGAGTCCTTGAACAGCTCCAACAATGCAAACATATGCCACAGCTGGTTATGAGCCTGGCGCTTTCAGCAGTTTGAAGACCTCCAAGAAAGTAACGACAACACACCAGATACATACAACATTTATCGACGATCTACACATCGAATACACCGATATAAATCTACATTAAAGAGAACATTTGATCATACACACCCAAAGCACATATCGGTTCAAAATCCTATCTCAGAAGCAGAACCGAAACCACCTGGCAATTATGTGTTTCAGGATCTTCCGAAACTAGACAATATTAACTATGAGAAGTGGCCGAGATAAACGACCAGAAACCTCAAGGAATCCAGTCTCCTTTACCTATCCAAAGGCCCAGAAGAAGAGTTCTAGGAGGCGATGGGCATCGAAAAGTCACCACAGCATCAGGCGATGGATGAGTCAAACGCGACGGGAGTCAAACGGACCGGTCTCAACAAGGACGGCCAGGACTTGAGCAACAACGCTGAGACTCCAAACGCATTTTGGACTCACCTCTAGGGCATGGGCAACAAAGACAATATCCACAGCATCAATTACATCTTCGACGACCTCGACAAGGACATGGGGAAAGAATGGAAGGTTGGTGATCGAGCATCAACAAGATGGTACCGCTTAAGAACTAAAATCTCCAACTACCAAGGGATGAGTGCACGACGAAGCAACCAACCATCCAACCAATGCATTGAGATGGCGAGAGGCCATCGACATCGGAATCAAAACCCTACAAGGGTTCAACACATGGACAGAAGTGCCATTC
This sequence comes from Ceratocystis ficicola, assembly GCA_038407015.1. Lineage (NCBI taxonomy): Eukaryota > Fungi > Ascomycota > Sordariomycetes > Microascales > Ceratocystidaceae > Ceratocystis > Ceratocystis ficicola. The sequence goes on along the minus strand of JAZBQP010000454.1, from coordinate 11,029 downwards.
AAGAAATGCATGAAGCTGGTCAACACGAAGTTTGTCTTCAAGACCAAGCCAAGCACTGACGACCAACCCGAAAAATTTAAAGCCAGGCTGGCAGCACAAGGCTTCAGACAAATACGAGGCATCGATTCCCATGCCGACTGCTAGACAAACGACAAGTAAGATCCTCTTCGACATCGTATGTGCGTTAAATCTAAAATGTCGGAAAGTGGATGCCACAAATGCATTCGCACAAGCCAAGATAGAGGAAGTCGTGCACCTGATCACCCCCGCCACTACAAAAGAAAGGGATGGCATGGAAATTGAACAAAGCCTTGTATGGCCTTAGACAAGCGACAGACGCATGGCGCAACAAGATAGTGGCATGCTTGTCTTGACTCGGACAGCACATGCAAACTCGCATGCAAGGCTTTATTCCTGTGCTACGGGCATCACAAGGCGTCCGGTTGAGTACCATCTGGGTGCTCAGCTTAGACCTCAAGCCATGTCAGCAGAGACAGAATATCAAGGCCGGGAACCAAGGATGTCAAGGGTTGGCTATCGATAAGCTCCGTCGTAGTCAAGGACTTCACATTAGTTTCGCTGTCACGACTCTTCGCGCCGTACAATTGAAAAATAAACCGAAATTCTATTCTGTACACTAATAGTATTTGTCCGCTAAACCGTAAGAATGATCACGCCGCAAAATTCAAGCACAAACTAACAAGAAACACATATCCTATGGGCTCGGGTCTAGCAATCGTGCTACTGGAGTCGCCCTACACGTTTTGAAATTGTCCAGAGACCTTTAATGACGAATCACCTAGCGTGGAGTAATAATACCATATTTGAACTGGGTCGGGTTGGAGGAGCTCCTTTCAACACTGGCGGCTTGCTTGAAACCGTCAAGTGTTCTATAATCACTAGGAGGGTTGATGACACCAACAGCGCCAGCCATACACTCTCCGCCAGCACCATCGTAGTACCAAAGAGGCCTCTTGTTCACAATTTCAATGACAAAGACTTGCGAGTTCTGATGACGATCTTCATCAGTGGAAAAGTGGCCAGAAGCAAAACCACCATTATACTGGCAAGGGTCATGATAGCCGGCCTCAACAACGGAGTGTACGCCTGACAAGAAGTGGAATTCAATCTTGTCACCAACATTGGCCCACAGCTCCGCGGGGCTAATCTTGTTTTCGCCACCAATCCAGACCGTCCGAGTCTGGGGATAATCATCAGACATGGGGGCTGCCATGATGACAGTGGCAGCAAGAAGGGCGGTTACAGCGAAACGCATATTGAAGGCTTGGAAGAAAAGAAATGGAAAGAAAGAAAAAAACGAAGATGTAGAGTAGGCTAAGGGGGTCCGAAGAGGCAAGTTGAGAGAGAGAAAGAAGAGTGTAGAGATGAAAGTGATGAGTGTGGTGAAAGGAAGAGACTGAAGTGTTGAGGTAGCGGCTAGCTTGATATTTATATCTTGGCAAGCTCCGGATCTCCAGACCACTCGCTGGATTCTTTTTTTTTTCCTTGGCTTTAACGACGGCCTTGGCCATTGCCCCCAGAACGCATGGGTTTCCCGGTGGGCCGTATCATGCCAAGTCCGAGAGTGAAGTTAGATGGCGGTAATATCCATCGTTGTATACAAGGTTAAGGATTGCAAGCCATATAGTGGCTTGCATACTCGACGCTCCCAGCATGGAAAAATTGATGGCAAGAAAAAGTGCGCTAATGGTGTAGGACTAGCGAATCAACGACCTGCTCTAGACTCGACATGCCCGTTCTTTGTTCAGAATTTAGCACATACACATGCTTCGCAGGGGGTTCCATAGCCAGGAACAGACAGACAAGCATGGGGACTATGCGTGCATCTGCCTGCTGGCACCTCACGTGGCGCCATGACAGAACCAGATTTCATGCTTACTCGCTTGCAATTCACAAAATAGCCTAGCACCATCCATGCTACTCAAACATTTACAAGTCGCTTGGATAAGCTTTGGGCAAGCCGTGGCTGGTTCTCCATGGTCCCAGCAACACTCTACCTTTATTTCTGTGGACAATACCAAAAGGCTTACACATAAAAACACACGAGAAGACAAAAGAGCCGAGTGATAGTGAGTTATAGTGGATGATAGACATGCAGCTAGATGCTCACTGCCAAGCCTTCACCTGATTGCTCACAATTGACCTAGTTTCAAGTTGACCTTTGGTTAGATAAAACAGTCTATTAGCTAGATAATCAGGGTGGCAAAGAGCCAGGCACAGGCAAAGACAGTAGTCGCTGTCCAGTCTTTGTAGTCCCATAGACGTCAAGTAAAGAGTGAGGCCAGTCTACATTGTAGAACCTACCACCCGTGCCAAGAGCGCTGGTTACGTCCAATGGACCAGGATTTGGGCGCACTTGCTCAAAACCTGTTGCGAGGCGCCACGACCAACATACCTCAACAGTGGGGTTATAAGGGTTGCACGTGACTTCAGCCACAGCTCCACCCATCCATAGCCACCGAGGGCAACGCCCCAAAAGACCACTGGAACACCCATGCTCATCTCACCCATAAATGAACCATTCGAGAGGAGCTGGGTGGCAGGGAGAGAGGGAAAGCTGGGGCGTGTGTGTACTGAACTTGAACTAGAATAGATTAAGGTCTACTGGAATAAATGATCATAAGAACTAACAAAACCAGACTTGGATGACCTTGCTCTCCCCCTTTTCTGTGGTACTATACATAAGGTTTGACAGCACTGACCTACCCAAACAAATGGACTTCCACTTAAGGGAAGTCATGCGCAAGAGGCTAGTAAGCAACCTACAGGTGGACAGGACACAGCATTCCTTGACTAAGGAAGGATAGGGAATTTCCCGCTGTTGTTAGCATTGCAGCGAGTTCGCCGTCATGTCTGCGCAGTAGGCACAATATCCTCATGAATCCCGTTGCGCCACTTCATGTCCAACGTGCAGCGCGTGTAATGGCGACAAAGAGTAGGGAGGAGTGGCTGACAACGAACTGTGAGGCCGTAAGACTGCGATTCTTTATCACTAGAAACAATGAGACACTAGGGGTGAGCTAGATACTTTCGAAACGGTCGAAGGCCTGTGTCATGAGCACTCCAGGGATGCATAACAATTCTAACTGAGCTTTTCTTAGGTTGACAAGTTGTAATTGGAAGAATGTCGATCAATCAATGACAGGCTTCTTTTGTTTATTCCAGAATCTATAGCCGTGAGTGTTCGTATAGAGCTATAAACATGTGACATAGAAATAAAAAGGGAACCATTATTGAAAGTAATGTAAACAGCAGAATAGCTGGGCTGGATATGGTGGAGGGAAAAAAAAAACCCGAAACAGATCGCTGCTATATCAGATGTACCATACCACGCCACAGCATTGCTTGCTATTCACCGCCGCCTATTGCGGTAAGCGAGCAACACAATCACCACACACGGCCCTGTGAGCATCGTGTATCTAACAAGCACTTACTTTGCGCTGGGCTCAAGCCTGGAGAGTTGCTTGATCAAAGCGCTGGTCCTTAGATCTACAACAGGGGGCATATAGGGGGCTCTTGAAGCCCAAGCACATTTAGATTTGTAAACAAGGTTCCGTCCCCGTTCACATTCCCGTTCCCGTTCCTGTTTCTGTTTCTGTTTCTAGTTCTTTGCCATGTCACAATGAGATCTCGACATGGCCTACCAGATCCGACCCGGTCTCAGAAGCTCAAGAGTTTCCACAGATTTCTCATGTTGTCTATGCCAGTGAGGAAATGGGACACCACTCTCTTGCTCCCTAGCTGGTGAATATGAACAGATGGCATCCTGTGTGATTAAACTCTAGATCGGGAGAGTCTTAGCCCCACGGCGGCCTTGTGCCAAATCAGCCGCGTACAACACCATTAAGCGCGCGTCTGTGTCTATGCACAAGCAGCTCTGATGAAGCTATCATACCACTAACCATTCTTGTTGCGGAGATTCCAGCTCTGCTCGGAATAACATAGGGTGAATGCGTAGTGTAGATACACGGTATACGATGCTGTGGAGGGATTTAGAACTCGGCCTTTAATTAACCTGAACGACAAACACATGTCACAACAATTCTCATTGATAGCATTGACCAGACCCATGTGATTCTCCTCTATTTGGCTCACCAACTGGGCCTGCCTTCGGACCGCTGAATCCCAACTCCCGCCATCCTTACGAATCGAATAACCCTGGTATGTCAAAGCTCAGAATTATTGTTGCTGATGCTCGCGAGGAGTTCTCTGCACTGTCTTCACTGTTCCAAAAAGAAGAAACTGCACGCGATCTCATTTGGGGCTCGCAGCACATCGCGCTTGTGGTATTGTTCTTGTGTGGATACTCTTAGCCAACCATGGTTTCGCCGGTACCAATGCTCTTGCTTCCGTTCTTCTATATCTCCATTTGCATCTTAGCAGATACGTCTAACATGCCGGTGATACAGCATCATGCCATAGCAAGCATGCATGCTGAATGAGTGTGTTGTGAGTCGAGTGTCACCGTGTCGCCCTCTGAGGCACAAGCGTCCACTCGCTATGGTGATTATGCTATTGTCAAAGCTTTATCACGCGGACAGATGGTAAGTAATAAGGGTGGTGGGGGAGGGAGGGCTCATGGCTCATGCAAGACTTTGCATGTTTTGTACCCGAGGCCCCAAGAAGAAGCTCTACTCTTCGCCATCTACGATAGCAAAAGGGAAAGAATGACCCTGTCAAACTAACGATTAAGGCCTCAGTAACTGTCGGTCCCGGTCTCAAAGAGAACTCTGTGACTAACAGGATCATAGATGACCGGTCCACCCCGCGTAACGCCATACCCACGTATCAGCGCCAAGTTCCAAGACCCTAGCGGTCTAAAGAAGGTCCCTCCCTTTGTAGTTGTATTAGTCCCATTTTACAACATCTCCTTCTTCCTCCATCCAAGAAAGTCTACTTCGGGCCTCTTGCGCTGAGTACTGTGTGCAGCCTCCAGCCTCCCCTCCTTCTGCCTCCTGTGATGTCTTCTTTGGCGATATCAGCAGTGTTATTTGCCGTATTTCCACCTTACCTTTGCCTTGAATTATCTCCATACCCGCTGATCCATCGCCACAAGGCTATCGCTATACCCTCATTGACTGAGTTGGTGCTGTGCTGAAGCAGTTGTATGGTGGCAGCCTCGGTCTGGCATCGACTGTATAACAGGGGCTGGTGATGGGATGATTACCCGGCTTTCGTAGACAGACTGAAGCAATGGAAAGACACTTGTTTCATCATTGCTGAAGGTTGCAGTCTTTCGAGGACGCCGCGTTGAATAACTTCTAGCTCGCTCCTAAATCAAGAAGACATCGTTGTCTTTAGTAATGGTGTCTCTAGCCACCAATACGAATCAGTTTCAAGCTTTGTAACAGCTTCGTTGCTGTCTTTTTTTGCCAGAGTTGTGTAGGCACAAGGTAAGCTATGTTGCTTCCTACAAAGGCCAGAGCAAGAGTGTACAAGGAGCAAATGCCAGTGAGCTAGGTCAGGATTAGCAAGATATCTGACCCTGATCCAGTTCGGCTGAACGTTAGGGCTAGCATCAGACACAAAGGACCTTCTTCCAAGGCCCACGTGTCTGGTCTAGACATGGTAGTGATGGTTGAGATCCGCTCTTCAAGCGAGAATTAGTTAGAGACATTCAACATCAATCGATCTCTCGTTTTCTTCTTCTCCTTACTCCAGGACATTCAGTGTCCTCCTAGTATTAACTGTTAAACCACCTAGTTGATCTAGTTTCAGGAATCCTCTACATCAATTGGTTGAGATCCGCGCTTCAACCAAGAATCAGATAAACGAACAACAACTCCAAAACCACAGATCCCTCCTCCTCCTCCTCACCCTGAGCATATTTAGTACGTCCACAAAATTTGTCTTATTAGGTTAAGAGCTTAGACGCTTAGCCATGAATGTGCCTCAGACTACCATCCAGTCACTGTCCCATGGAGACAAACTATCTTTCAGTCACTCACTGTGTCATGAATACAAACTATCTTTCAGTCCTTGTCTCATGTAGATACACTACCCTTCAGTCAATATTCCATGACAAAACTCTCTTCTCATACATGTCCGAACTCTCTTGTTCTGACTGTTCTAACCTGAAGCGACCACACAAAGTTCAATCTAGATACACTTCTCGACCTGTTACACATCGCACACACAAGGGAAACTCAAGTCCGAAATCAAATGCTGCCTCTCATCACTATGTCTACTCCGTTGAAGATGCCTCTCCCTACAATGGAGCTTCTGCCCATTCTCGAGCGGGCTTGCTGAAGACTATGGTCTTGCCGACTATCTCCGCACTCACCTTGACACTACTAGTGAGGGGGAATACTTCAAGCTCCAGAATGGCCCTGCGAAAGCACTCTGAGCGAAGCGATTTTGCCAGGCCTATCTACATAGGAGATTCGAGACCATGTACATCGAAGCCTAACACTCGTCAAATTTTGGAAAAACTTGACGAGCATTTTCGCACATCTGGCTACCATTAACTTCTCATTGCTGCAGAGAACTTTGACGCACTCTAGTCACTGCTGACTCGCTTCCACCCACCGAGCCCGCACGGAAGCTCACAAGTCTTTCTGGACTCTTCTCTTGCCTGAAAACACCTGTCGACGAAAGGTTTACCCTTGTACTGCGAGGAAACAGAGTTGGAAAGAGAAGAAAAACGCGGAATGGCGCAGCAAAGTCCAAAGTCCCCTCCACAAGAAGTCACCTGATGAGTGGATGGCCTCTCCTAAAATGGTGTGACATAGCAATAGCAACCCGGGAAGACTAGTCCGTGCTGTTGAACCCTCTACTGGTGCTGTTGTCTAGTCACTGCCAAGGAAGACGACAAGAAGAAGACAGAAATTTGTTCTCGCTATCTTAGTGGCGTCCATGATGACGAAGAATTCGGAGAGCACCTAGACAAAAAAGAAGGCAGCTGAATCTACAGAATCTGTGGCGACTGGACGATCAGTTAGAAGGGCTCTTTTCACCTCCGCTCTATCCTCGATCAAAGGGGACCCTGTTCATCTCGACCTTTAGTTTGTTGACTCATGTGCTTCTTTTCACACGACTGAAAACAGGAGCCTGCTCACAAACTTCAGGCTAATGCAATATGGGTGGCACGCTTGGCAACTTTGGAAGGGCCATCCTCAGAGTCGTAGTAGGGATAGCTACGGCAGCAGTGGCAGCGAGGAGAGCAGCAATGGTTGGTCAAACGCATGTTGAAGGCTTGGAAGAAGGGAGATGGAAAGGAAGAAGAAATCTAAGATTTTGAGTATACTTGGAGGAGTCCAAGCAGGCAAGCTTGGCCAGAAAGAAGGATGTGTAGAGACAGAAGCGATGAGTATATTCAAAGAAGAAGAGACTTGAGTCTTGAGGTAGCAGTAAGCTCGAGATTTACGCCTTGTCAAGCCCCGGATCTCTAGACTACTCGGTCCCTGGGTTCGTTTTGTCTTTTGCTGATCTCAGCGACGGTCTGAGCCATTTTTTCCAGAATACTTGGTTTCCCCGGCGTGCCTTATGATGCGGACTTCTAGAGTGAAGCTTAATGGCGACAACACCCATAGTTACAGGCAGAATCAAGAATTGCAACCCACATAGTGGCTTGAGTTAACCCGATTCTCTTAACCATAAGTGCATCTGCCTACCAGCACCTCACGTGGCGCCATGACAGAATCAGCTATCATGCTTACTCGCTTGAAATTCACAAAATAGCCTAGCACCGTCCATGCCACTCAAACATTTACAAGTCGGTTAGATAAGCTTTGGGCAAGCCGTGGCCGGTTCTCCATGGTCCCAGCAACACTCTACATTTATTCCTGCGAATGATGTAAAAAGGCTTACACATGAAAAGTACCCGAGAAGCCGAAAAAGCCGAGAGAGCCGAGTGATAGTGGATGGTAAACATGCAGCCAGATGCTCACCGCCGAGCCTTTACCTTGTTGCTCATAATTAACCGAGTTTCAAGTCAACCCTGAGCCAGATGAAACAGCCCAATAGCTAGATGATTAGGTTAGCGAAGAGCCAGGCAAAGACAAATACAGTAGTCGCTCGCTATACAGTCTTGGTAGTTTTCCGCAGGCGTTAACTAAGCCCAGGCTCAATCACAAGGCACTGTCTATGAGCCCTTAGCCATGGCAAAGAGTGAGGCGAGTCTACATCATAGAACCTACGACTCGTGTCAAGAGCGCTGGCTACGTCCACTGGACTAGCATTTGGGTGCACTTGCTCGAAGCTAGACTTGGATGAACTGTGAATTCACCGTTATATCTATGTAGTACATACAATAAGCCAATGAATGCATGCCACAGCACCAATTCATCTCCAACGTGTGGCGCAATGGCCTTAAGGGATAGGGGGAAGTGGTTAGCAATGAACTACAAAGCTGCAAGACCACAATACTTTACTTCTGGAAACGGTGCGATACCCGGGCCTGGCATCAGGGTGAGCTAGATACCTTCGGAACAGTCGAACGGTTGGAGGGCTCCGTCATGAGCACTCTGAAATGCACAAACAGTGTTAGCTGATCCTTTCTCACGTTGACGAATAGCAATAGAAAGAAGGAAGATAGTTGATTAACGACAAGCTTCTTTTGTTATTCCAGAACTTATGACCAGTGGTCCGTTCATATGAAGTTATAAAATAGGCGACAAAAAGAAATAACGTACTTGATAAGCGAGTGCAGCAAGAATCTCAACCCTCTTCCTAGAAACGGCAATAAAAACACAACAACCGTTTAATCAATCTCGATTATCTGCTAGACTCTTTTCCCGATATCTCGGCCACTATCCAGGATGTTCTTGCATTGCGACCAACCACCGGTCGTGCCGACCTCCCTTGTCCACCACCCCCCCGACTATTCAGCCACTACCCGCTCATCCACGTGCATTTGATCAATTGCTCGATTTCATTTCTCTACTGTCCTTGCTCCTCCTCTCTGCAGGTCAGGTCCTTTTTGACCTCCAGCGCCAGCTCAGTATCTCATTCACTTGGTTAAGGTCCTTGACGCTAGCCTCTAGTAAGCTAACCCTGTACAGAACTGCCACTATCTTTGTTCTCTGAGGAAAAGACCTTGGCGTCTGGAATTGACTCTGGAGACCTGCTTTTGTGTCTTGCAACTGGCCTTGTTCCGGGTACAAGACACAATGCTGTTAAACGTATCGACTCTTTATTGATCGATAGGATGTAAAAGGAGTCCAACTAGAAGGCTGTGTCTGGTAGTGTAGAAATCCATTGAGTCGCTTACTGGTGAGCTTGTGTGATACAGGCAAGACGCTTGAGCAGTAGTCTATCCCACATGCTTGTTGATGTGATGGTTACATGACAGTTGGGGGCCAAATCTAGGCCCGGCCAGGTTCACGCCTGGAGAGATCAGCGGGCTGTAAACGCATGCTACGACAATGAAAAATAGAGGGGACCTCACCCATAATGAACTACAGTAAACTAGTTTTCTGCTGGCCAGAATGGACTTGGATATCTCTGTTTCTTGCACCAAAAGAGTCAAGGCAAGCCCACATGAAGCACTGGGCGTAGGCCGAGCCCTCATGGTCAAGAACAACAAACCCACTGCCTAGGCAACAAGCAGAAGCTAAACGATGCATCCTCGGAAAGCTTGGTTTTAGCTTGCGCTTTGTGAGAGTTTTCCAAGCCTTGGGATCAAGATAGGTTGACCAGGGGAAATGGGGTGAGGGAAAACAAAACAACCGTCGCCATCTACCCTGCCTTCCTCTTCACTCGGATCAACTAATACCGACAGTTTCAACAACTATCTTGCTCATCAAAAATCACATCTGACGTTGATTGCCCGACGGCGTATGCCCACCAGCAGAAACCCCTACCGCGGTTAGCAAAAGGCTGTGAGGGTCTAAACAAGCTGCTTGGTGACATTGGCAAAAACAAGGATCCAAGGAGTAGCGCTCGCGGCAGCATCCCTCAAGTGTGTCTGCTGGCTTAGCACGCTCCCCTTCGTCAATCTTTGGGTTCTTACTTTTACTCGTTTTCTGCTTCAAATGCCAGGCCTTGAGCGGCCGAGGCTTAAATTCAAATGGTGCTAGATTTTTGGGTTCTGTAATGACAGCATGACACTAAGCGCAAGACAAACCTGAAGGCTGAACATAGCATTCAAGTTGAACTATGGTATGAGTGCTTGGTAGTCATGAAACGGGGCAAGCTTCTAGACACAAAGGACTCAGAGTACTAGTCTTCTAGCCTTATGTAACTCTAGTGCTCCTACAACATGAACCCATTCGATTACTTTTAATGCAAGTCAAGCTTCCACCCTATCAACACTCAACCTGTCAATCTATTAATTCCCTATCTTCTAAAAGGTATCCCCAGTCTTGCTCAATTGTTGAGACGAAGAAACCACCAGTCATTTGATCAACGTTCTCGGTGAACTCCTGGTCAAAGGCAGATTTTTGGAGGTTTCCGTGGCTATTATCGTTAAGAGGATTGACTACACCCACGTGGCCGTCTTCGTGGCAGCGTTTCAAGGAACCGTTGTAGAACCAAATTGGCCTACTGTTCAAAACCAGAACCCGGAAAGCCCTGCTGTTCTCCGAATCCTCTATCGGGGTGAGCATATACCCGGAGGCGAAGCCGCCGGGGAGGTAAGTACAGGGGCTTTCATAGGAGGTTTGGATGACGGAGTGCAGGCCTGCCACGAAATGGAACTCGAGAAAGTCTCCATCTTTGGCTGTAGAGATTTCAGGCGAAAAGCCATCATCAGTCACTAGGATGGTGTGAACGGCGCATTCACCAACAGCGGCAGCAATAAGAGAAGCAATAGCGAAGCGCATCATGGGCAAATCGCGAGCTCGATGTGGAAGTATGGGTTGCGGAAAGACGCTCCAGCGTGTGAGCAGAGCCAAGAAACGGCTATGCTGAGGAACGAAAAAGAAAAAGCAGAGGAGATATGAAAAGTGGTGGTGAGGGATGGTCTCAAAAGACAACTGAAGCAGAGAACCACAACTGCTCTTATATGGGAGCGACGGCTACATGCGCCCCCCCCCACCCCCCCCCCCACCCCCCCCCGCCCCCCCCC